>RJWH01008475.1:0-30138 GCA_004363575.1 Solenodon paradoxus
AGAAGAACTCTATCTAGCTCAGTATCGGTGCATGTGGATGTTGGCTGAATTGAAGAAAGGACTGATGTTATTTAGGTTGCGAAGTGAAGCTGACATTTCCTTCTGGGTGATAGTCGTCCTTAGGAACAATTATTTCTTTTGATTAAAGTTTTCATTTTCCTTCTCCAAGACAAGGATGGTAAGATCTTATTCAAGGACATGTGCCTGACAGTTGTAGATTATCTCTGGTAAATTCACCTTAAATTCAGAGTAGGAAGAATTTCCACAGAAAAGCTTACCTGAAATGAGCTCAATTAAAAAAAAAAAAATCACAGAATATGCAACGACAAAATATACCAGAAAAGACAATCTGAGTGAGTTAGCAAAATCAGAGATGCAAACATTTTGGGTACTTTAAGACATTTAATATAAAGTAAGAATGTTTATTTAGTATGTGTAAAGAAATAAGAGGAAAGAATCAAAAAGTGACCAAGGAAAATTGAGATAAAAAAGAATTTTCAGGAATGGAAAACTAACTAAAATTGACAACCAGATGGATGGATTTAATAGCATGTTAAAAACAGTTCAAGAAAGAATGAACAAACTGGAAGACAGAGCTGAGGAAATTATCTAGAATAAAGCACAAAGAGAAAAAGAGATGGAAAAATGAAAAGCCAGTAAGGAGCCCTAGATAATATAGTGGAAAGGTCCAACAAAGGTCTGGTTGAAATTCTAGCAGAGAGACAGAATAGAGAAGCATGATTTGAAGATATATTGGTGGAAATTTTCCAGAATTTCCAGGTGAAAGACGAGTCATAGAATCATGAAGTCCAGTGAATAAATGTTTAAGCAAAAAGAAACACACACCGATCACATCACAGTGAAGTTACAAAACACTGAAGACAAAGAGAAGATTTGAAAATCAGTCAGAGGTAAAAGGTATCATGAAAGGCGTACAGAGAATTTCTAGGTTGAGAGCTGATTCAACACAGCAACAATGAAAGCCAGAGAATAGCGGAATCATCTTTTTTTTTCAAAGCACCAAAAGGAGTAAATAGCTAACCAAGAATTGTATATGTCGCAAAATTGTCTCAATGATGCAGACATACCTTTACAGCAGAACAAATACCGAGCTTGCCATTTGATGTGCCTCTATTTACTTCTTTCTCTCCTCTTTGCTATTGATCAGATACTCAGAAAAAGATTAAAGGTGATCGTTGGAAGAATGAACAGATGATATGCCTGGCACGGGGCACCCAGAACCTCCTCTGGACTTGAGATCTTCTCAGAGCTATTTTATCAGGGTTATTTATATAAGTCGAACTTTAGTTTAACTTGCTAACTACACTCTTAAATCACCCTGTGTCTCTCCCCCTCTGCAACTCATCCCGTGCTGCCTGTAGGTTTTGAAACTGGAGAATTCCTTGCTGGATGGCCAAAACAAGACCCTCCACAATGATTACCGTAGAACCCAGCCGCTGTATGACAGAGTGGTGGAGGCCAGCTTCCAGCACCGCACAGGTCAGTATGAGTGACAACGACTCTCGTGTATTCTCTGCAATTTGCTGACTCCTGTTTTCTTATTGCTGGGTGGATTCCTCTTTTTTGTATGGGAAGTAGAGTCATCTAAACAGCAGGTGGCTCAGAGGGATCAGTCTATACAGAGCTGGGGCAAAGGGGGATGATTCACTGTCCCAGGGCAGGCAGTGATGCCAGTGAGTGGAACAGAGCAGGTGGTGAGCATAGCTGACTACATGATTTGTTACCCGTCCGTGGTCATAGTCAGAGATAGGAGAAGCAAGATGTCAGCAACATCTTGATGCTCTTATTAAGAGTAAATGCTTGGTGCTCCCTGGTGGTTAAGTCCGCTGCCTTCCACCAGCACAAGTCAGAGACGTCCTAGGGACCCAGGTTCGTGTCTTGGAGTTGGTGGGGATCAACCAAGATAAATAACTAAGCAAAATAAATAAATGCTTCTTCCTCCTCAATTCCTGTCCTCCTGCCTGCTCTCCTTCATTCCTGCTTGTATCTTTCCTTAAAAACAAAACAAAACAAAAAGACTATAGACTTAAGGTAACCTTATTAAACCCAACTCAGATTATTTCCTATACACCCCTCCTGCACAGTCTCTCAAGGTATTAACTTGGGGATCATTTCTAGACAGCAGGGCCTGGGTACATGACCAGTCCAGCCTCCCCAGACCGCTGGGTCATGGTCCAGCAGTGTTCTTGGCTTTCTTCATGTCTCTGGTTGCAAGAATGTACCTGTCCTGAAGTTCTCCTGTCTTCATTCTGTCTGCTTTTCTGGAGGCGAATTATACACTCCCTGAATTCCCTGGCTTTGTAACTGATTTCTCTTAATTACTCTCATACTCTTATATCTTCTCATATAACAAATTTACCTCTAATCAGTATCACTCCACCTTTATATATCTTTCAAAACCTTAAAATCTCCATATTTACTATGCTTCCTCTCCACCAGTAAAGACTCATTTTTGGCTTTTCTCCCCAGTTCATTTATTGCTTTTTCCTGACATCAGTTTGCTCCTCCAGTGCAATAGTAACAGAGGGGAAAGTTACACCAGCTATAATTATAATTTCCTCATATTATATTATATATGACATTAACAGCAACAATTAATTTTTTTTTTTTAAGGAAAAGTGCAGGCAGGAATGAAGGTGAGCAGAGACAGGCAGGTAAGAAGAGAGAGGAGGAAGAAATTTTTTTTTTTTTTTTTTTATTTAGTTGTTCATCTTGGTTGTTTTGTGGTTCCAGGTCATGAACTTGGAACCTCAGGATATGCATGGACTTAACTGTTAACCACCAAGGCGTGCCAACAATTACTTTTCCCAAAGGGTGTCATCTTCTTAAACAGGTCCAATTGCTAGTAAACTAGCCAAAGTGAAGTTAGTCCCGCTGATCTGTCTCCTTATTGTAAGACATCCCTCTCCTTTTCCCAATATTTTATGCTATTCTTATAATAGGAACAAACAGATTATAGTTTCCTACATACACATCTCAAATGCTGTTTCCACTAGAGAGCTATTCGAATTTACCCCCAAAGGGAGCTCAGATGTCCTAAGTACCCACCTCTTAGACAAAATGCTCTTTGCTACGATCTGCCTGCATGTCCACTGTGACCCTTTCTACTGAGACTCGCTGCTGAGGATGACCTTGACACCCCACACCGCGGAAGAGGGCTCTTTCCAAGGGATCTTTGCTGATAACAGAACAGAGAACTGAGCGCATTCTTGGTCCACTTTGCCTCCGGCTCAGCCTTCCAAGTAGCCTCCAGTCAACCCAGTTGTGTGACTCACAGGACAGTTCATAGTTCTAGAGAATTCTACCCCATGTGGGGTAATGTGACCAAACCATCAATGAAGGATGGCCTGAGGAACCAAGGCCAGTCACAAAAACAAAACAATGACCAAATACAGACCTCTTGCAACATATTAGAAAACACTCTGTGCCCTAAGTGACGTCACACGTTAAACCAAGGTCCAGGAGTGCCATCTTCAGCAGATCTCCCCTTGGATTCTGACAAGTGTACATTCAGACACAGTGAAGAGGAAACCAATGGAGTGGGAATATGAGGGCATTCTAAGGATTCAAAAATACTTCCTAAATAAAGGGGTCTATCAGCCCTGCAGTCTGTTTCCAAGAGGAATCTCAAAGTTTTGACCTTTTTTTGTGATCTTTTCTTTTTATATTCTAGGCTCTGAGCTCCCGTTTTACCTAAAGAAGATTGTCAGTTACCTTCAGCACTTGAGTAAAATGATTGAACCGAAGAAAGCGAAGAGAAAAAGCCAACGGTTACGACCTTGAAGCAGGAGCTGTGGGAAGAGGCAGCGTTTCTCGAGGTCACACCCTGCCCTGTATCTGCATCATGCTCACCCCTGGAGGCATCTGTTGAGCTTCTAATGAAAATCAGGGAGAGTATTTTCAGGAAAGGAAGCGAGATGGTTAAGTGTATCAGAAGGACTTGAATTAGACGACACTAATAGAAATTGCTTGGCATAGAAATTAAAAGGAAATTGAGTCCTTTCAAATCATGCACATTGATCTGCCTACATTATAAATCTGCTCAAACTTTCCCTTCATATGTAGATGTAATAAAATAATTTTGGAAATCTGCCATTTAAAATGTTTTTCTATCCTTTTGTGTCACTTCCAATATCCCTTCCTGGACCTCCCCAGAGGGACACAGGTGAGGGGCTAGAGCTTCAGGTGGGAGGGTTTTCCAGGACCAAGATTAAGAAAAAGATTCTTCCACAAGGAGCTTGCCAGTGGGGAGGTGGAGCCGCGATGGTGCTGTGAGCCAAAGAAAGACAGGTGGGCAAGAAGGCCGGCCCCACTCCGGGACAGGAGCAGGAGGGGTCTCCCTGCAGACCTCGCTCTCGTCAGTTTGGTGGTGCCTGGGCCCCGGTGTCATTTGACTGAGCTGGAGGGTTAGTTCTGCCACTGCCTGGTCATGTGGGATAGGTTTGAGTAGAAGATGGGGGTGGGATGCACCTCACAGTCATGGGTGTGCTTTGAGGTCCCCTTCCCCCCCACTCTTCACATCCTCTCAACTCGGGGCTCAGCCCCACTCCTGCGACTCCCTTGACTGTTCTCCTCACCACCTTTGTTCTTCCATGTTGCTCTTCATCTCCAAAGCACTTTCACACTGACCCAAGGAAGCCTCCATGAAGCCACATTATCCCGTTTACCAAAAGGAGGCTGAGATGCTGAAATGCCAGTGACTTGTCCACGATCTCCCAGGTGGTAGAGGCTTTTGATTGCAAGTTCTCTGGGTCTCTTGTAAAAAATTTGCATTATTTATGTATTTGTTCATGTGTGTTATTTTGGTCCCCCTCACCTCTGCCCCAGGCCTCGAAGCCAGGTCCTTGGGCTTCACAGGCCGCCGCCCAGCTTCTGTCTCAGCTGCCCGAGTTACAGGGTACACCTGTCTCCGAGTTCTCTTAACTGCATGTCTTCTCCTTCATTTATACAGCTAGCCGGGTGAAGCCCCTGTTATGTGCCGGGCAGAGTCCCTATGCTCTGAGCTCAAGTCCGGTGAGCAGCACAGGCATTTAAATAACCTCTACTGGGGAGACCCTGCAGATGGGCTGGTGCTGTCCTGGGTTTTGAAGGCTGTGAAGGTCACCTGGCGGCCAAGTGGGCTGGGCCTTGCAGGCCAAGGGACTAGTACCTGCTGAAGGAAAGCACACGCAGAACTGAGACAAGTTCGTGTGGCCAGGGGACTGGTTCGTGGGAACTGGAGGGGACCAGGGGTGTGTCTATGAGTGGGGGCATCACTGGTATCTTCTGAGTCACTGAGGGGATTTCAGTAAGGGAGTCACACAATGACAAGAGGATTCAATCTTTCAGCCAAAAATAAGAGTCTGTCTGGCTATGACAAACTGGAAATGTGACAATGAACGATATTGCCAAGAGGCTCAAGTACCTGTGAGGTAAGAGAAACTATAAACGAGTAAACAAGACATAATCAATTCACACGTGCCTGCATCCTGAGATGGGCCTCCTATCCCCAAGACCCTATCCTAAGTAGACCCTTGCAAAAAAGATATTCGTGACAGCTCTATTTGTAGCAAAATACTGGACAAAGCAGAGATGACCATTGTTGGGCTAATTGGCTTAACCAGGGCAATTCACACAATGGAGAGAAATGTAGAAAAGAGTCTAGAAGACGTTATGTTACAAAAGCAAAATGATGATCAGTGTGTTTATCTGCATACATTCTCATGTATGGCCTGAGAACAGTTGAAAATGTGAATATTTTTAATTATTTGCTTATTTTTTCAAGCACACACAAGGGAAAAAGGACCTAAAATTAATGATAGTGACTATCTACCAGGGGAAAGGATGGGGATGATGAATCTGAGAGGCGGGCTTTTCTGGATGTAAAACTACCTTGTTTGGTAGTTTTGACTTTGGAAACGGGTTTTACATCATTATAAAACAAAATTAAAGTATTTTAATCCCTAAAACTTAAGTGAGCTTAAAATGCAAATTGAATAATCACATGTTGTTTCTAGCATAAATACTGAGGTTACTATTTTTAAATATTTATTGAGGTCACTTTGCTTTGCAAAACCATATAAACCCCCATTCCTCAGATACATGACAACATACCCTGCCCACCACCAAGTTACCAACACACCAAACGCTCTCCACCCCTGTCCATCAGATCCCACCACCACTGGTTCCATACTGGTCACCTCAGTTCTACTGCTAATGTCCAAGCGTTGGTCTTTGTTTAGTTTCTTCCTTTGCTTTCTTTCTTTATATTCCACATGTGAGTTGATGCAGCATTTGTCCTTCTTCTTTATTATCACTTAGCATCATCCCCTCTAGATCCATCCATGTTGATTTAAATGACAGGGTTTCATCTTTTCTCATGGCTGTGTAGTAGTCCATTGTGTATATGAACCACATCTTCTTTATCCATTCATCTGACATTGGGCACTCGGGTAGTTTCCAGTTCTTGGCTATTGTAAACATGGGGGTGCATATATCTTTGATTGAATTAGTGTTTTTGTGTTTTTAAGGTAAATACTCAGAAGCTGGATGACGGGATTTGTTGTTTCCAGACTTGAATAATAGTCAACCTTACAGGTGTAAGGTGATATCTCATTGTTATTCTAATTTGCATTTCCCTGATAACAAATGAAGAAGAACATCTCTACATGTCTTCTTTGGAGAAATGTCTATTCAATTCTTCTGCCCATTTTTTGACTGGATTGTTTTTCTGTTGTTGAGTTTTGTGAGTTCTTTGTATATTTTGGATATTAAGCCCTTGTCCCAGCTATTTGAAATACATACCTAGTTGGGTATATCCTAAGGTTAAGAATAATTGCAAAGAAAGCCTAACCAGCACTCAGGAATCTTACTAGTAATAATATTGGTATTGTTATTTTGAAACTGTGTGTGCAATTTCTATGCTATATGACTACATGTAATATATAATTATCTTTAGCAACAAGATGTTCAACATTGCCAAACAGAACTCCAAATAAAAATTAGAAAAAGCTAAGTAAAAATCCTGTAATTGTAAATTTGAATCTGAAATATAAGCATGTATTTATAAATACCTGTTCCCTTTCTAGAAAGCATGCATTTCCTATCTCTGCTCGCTGTAGAGATCTAGAAATAACAGCGATGCTGAGCAATGAACAAACATCCTTGTACACCCTTGTGTTTCAACCCTATTTCCCACCATGAGGAACTAGAGCTCCTTGGAGAAATAGCTGATTTCTGATCTGGGCCAAGGATATATAAGATGATCCTGGGATATCTTTTTAGGCCAGGAAACAAGAAATCCAATACCACTTATGGCCAAAAGACACAGGGGCTATGTTGATAGGACTTCTGGGACAACTTACACACCAAGAAGAATGTCATAAAAAGAATAATAACTGCAAGAGGTCAAACATATCACATAATAGAAATAAAAGGAGCTCACAATGGTACTCAAAAATGAAAGAACATTCATTGGTCAACTTTGGAGATTATTAGGGAAATAATTTATTATTTTGTAAACTAGCAAATGGGAGGAAAGAACCAAGCCTTTGTCCTGCTTTTCCTGTTGAACTGTAATTCAGAGTCATCTCATAGTTGGTTGCTTTCGTTTTCTGTGACTGCGTTGGCAAATGACCACAACTTGTGTGGATAAATGAAAAACCCAGAAATTAATTTTTTTCACAGTTCTGGAGGCCAGAAATCTGAAATGAAGGTGTTGGCAGGACCAACCTTCTTCTAGAAACTCTAGGGTAGGACCCTGTCTGCCTCTTCTAGCCTCTGGAGCCTCCAGATATTCTTTGGCTTGTGGTTACAGCTGTCCAATCTCTGCTCTGTCCCCTCTTCTGTGTCCCTCTGCTTTTTACTTACAGCAGCTGTCACTGGATTTAAGGTCCCCCTGTGTAAGTTCATCACAACATTTCTAACTGAATTACACCTTCAAAGATGATTTTTTCACTTGTGTTGCCATTCCGTTTCCGGGTGAACTTATCTTTTGGGCACCACCGCTCAACTTACTCCAGTTGGTGAGTTCTTCTGGGAGAAATTCCAGCTGGTGAGTTCAGAAGGAATCATTTGGCAACTTAAATAAAATTATTGACCTGGGTGAGGATCGTTTGCTCCCAACATTGGTGAGATTGACCCATTCAGAGCACCGAGTGGTGCTAGCATCACTCGACTTGGGACAAGCTGACATTTTGTGCCTCATGGACTGCATGGCACTCACTGCCAATGGAGCCAGCTGTGAAAAAAAGTGAGGGGGGAGTCTGAATGTAACCTTTAATGATATATAACCAGCCATTTTCAGGAAGTTTGAGGGATAGAAGAATGTGTGTTTATCATGAAGATGCCACTCCACGGGGATAAGACTTTTGTCTTCTTTTTCACAATAAACAAGTACTTAAGAAAAGTATCTGGCACATAAATGTGTTCAATGAAAATGCACCTAATAAGTGAAGACAGACTACATAAAATGCTTCTAAGAAATAAATAAGGACTAACATCCTGAAAAAAATTCTAGAAAGGATGAATCGACCATTTACAGAAGAGGAAATAAGAACGGTCAATAAATACAGCGACCATTGAACAACATGGGGGTTGGGGTGTAGGCCCTGTGAAGCTGAAAATCTGAGTATAACTTATTATCAACTCTTCGTATGTGAGGGTTCCACATCCAAGAGGTTGATTGACTCCATGAATTCAGAACCCGAGGACAGAAAAAAGCCTGCATACAGAGGACCCACACAGGTCCCACACATGTTGCTCACAGGCTGCAAACTACAAGGAGACACGAGGTCAAGTCCCCAGTGTAAAGTGTGACATCATCGAGAGCTGCTGAGGACATGGAGCAAGCTCCCTCCATTACCAGGAGTGTGAACTGGTACAGCCACCCACGAAGAGTTTGGCAATCCCTCTAAAGAGGAACACTTGTCCTGTGATTCAAAAATTCCACTCCTAGGTATTTACCTTAGAGAAACTCGCGCACAGGCCCAAGAAACAAAAGCATTCACAGCAGCGTAGTTTGTCACTGAAAACTATGGGAACAAGCCCAGGTGTGCCTCTCCAGATGGGACGGGAAGCGCCGCCGAGCAGATCTACCAGAGTGAACCCAGAGTCTCCTGCTGAGCAGCAACAGCCATTGTAGGAAAACAGTGTGATGTTATTTGTAGCAAGTTGGATAATAACAAAATGATATACACACGTAATTATAAGATGACATAATACGTAGCAGAGTGATTCACAAGGAAAACACCAAATTCAAAACCATGGTTGCATCCATTGTGGGGGGGGAAGGGGACCCAGGGCCTTCAAGCGTCTCTGAAATGACTTATTAAAGTGGGTGGTTGATACAGGAATATTCATTACTCATTCCTATCGATTTCTTTTCAAATATTAATCCAATCACACTATTTTCTTGCACAAACCCTCCAATGGTTTTCTATTGCAGTTTGAATAAATGCCCTATTGGTGGCTTAGTTCATTAGGCCCCTGACTGCTTCCTGGGCATCGTGGCTCATATTCTCTTTTGTTCACTCAGCTGTGGCCACAGTGTTTCTCGGACACAAACTATGTTCCAGCCTCAGGACCCCGGCTCACCCTGTTTTTCACCGCACTGAGTGTCACTCTTGCTAAGCTTCTCCATCCATGTCATCACAAGGGCCCCTGGATCATCTTACCTCAAAGACTGGCAATGAGCCTAAGATGACCGGGTGCTCCCAGGGTTCTTCCCTGATGCAGTTTCTTGATCCCTCACCTGTGATCCCAGGGCTGGGTCTACTATTGTGTGATCCTGTTCAGGAAGGCCCATCTATGCCTCAAGGGAAGAGGCTGAGGAATGACTCCAGGAAGAATGAGTCCTTGGTGGGGAGGAACCATAATCACCAGGAGAATCACAAGGTCTGCAGAATCTTCTCTGGGGGACTCGGGGGCTGCACTAGCTGTGTGTTCCCTGAAGATCCCTGGGCCTCCAGCAGATTCTAACTCGAGTTCAGGCAGGAGACCAGCTCCAAGCGAGGTTGGTGCCACCCGTCTCTGTCTGTTACTCAGCCATCACTTAAGACGGGGGTTATCTTTTTTTTTTTAATAGTAGTATTTCTTTTGTTCACAACGCTAGGATCTTGAAATTCCACTTCAGTGTGTATTTCACAGCACACCCACCAGCAGAGTTCCAGTGTCCTTCAGCACCAGCTTCTCCCCTTTTTCCTCCCCTCCCCACTCTCAACCCCTCTGATTACCACAGTCCTGTGTCCTGTTATTTTTGTTGGGATGTGTATGTTCATTTGTTTCATTTTACTATATTCCACATATGAATAAAACCATCCTGTGTTTCCTCTCTTTCTTTTTGGCTTATTTCATTTAACATGATCCTTCTCCGTTCCATCCAGATTGCTGCAAAGGGCACGAATTGATCGTTTTTAAAGGTGCAGAGACTTCCACTGAGTATCTAGACCACAGCTTCTCTGTCCAGTCATCTTGATGACATTAGGTTGCTTCCGTGTCTTGGTTATTGTGACCTGTGCTGCTGTGAACATCAGGGTGCAAATCTTTTTTCTGATTAGAGACTTTGTGTCCTCGGTATCTATGTCCAGGAGTGGGATTGCTGGGTCGATGGTAGATCCACTTTACTGTTTTACAAAGAGCTTGCACCAGTTTACATACCCACCAACAGTGTAGGGGGCTCCTTTATCTCCACGCCCCTCCAACCTGCTACTCCCGGTCTTTCTGACATGGGCCATTCTCACTGGTGTGAGATTGTATTTCATTGTAGTTTTTATTTCAATTTCTTGGATGATACGTAATGTAGAACCTTGTTTTTGTTTTTTTTTCAAATTGATTGTATTGAAAGAATATTGCATTGCACTATTAAATAAAATAGGTTCAAGATATATATCATAGTAATCATCATCTGTATATAAATCAGTATTTCACTAATATTTCATTTTTACTTTCATTATATAATTAATCCCTTTTACCCCATGTTCCCCTAACCCTTGTCTTAATGCAACCGCAGATTTTCTATCGTCCATTGCTATTTGATTTAGCTAATTTTTTAAAAAGTCTGTTTTTTAATTTAGTTTATTTGCTTGCTATCTCTATACAACACATATGAGTGATATCATACAATGTCTTTGTCTTTTTGACTTATCTCACTAAACTTAATTCTCTCCAGGTCCATCATATTCCTGCATATGGCAGGGGCTTAACTTTTTCACAGCTGCATGATATTCCATCACAAATATACACCACATCTTTTCCCATTCTTCCGTCAGTCAGAATTTAGGTTGTTTCCAGCTCTTGGCTATTATAAACAATGCTGCAATTAACACAGGTACACCAATACCTCTGCAAACATATGCTATTCCATTTTCTGGGTAAGTACCCAGCAGAGAATAACTGGATTATATGGATTCCCAGTCTCAATTTTTTGAGGAATCCCTAGGCTGCTTTCCTTAACGGTTGTACCATTTTTTACGTCTATGAATAGTGTATCAGAGTTCTCTTTTCTCCACATCCTCTCTAACACTTGTCATTTCCATTCTTTTGGATAACAGCTATTCTCACCATTGTGAGGTGTTATCTCAAGGTTGTTTTGATTTGCATTTTGCTAATGACAAGGGAGGTAGTATATCTTCTCATGTGCCTGTTGGCCATTTGTATGTCTTTTTTTGAAAAGTGTTTATTAATATCATCTGCCAGATTTTAATGGGATTATTAGGGTTTTTTAATTTGTTTTTGAGTTTTATGAACTTTTTATTTTGGAGATTAATCTTTTTTTTCTTTCTGATTTGTAATGTGCATATATCTCCTACCATTCAGTGGGATGTCTATTTATTTTGAGAGACAGAGTTAAAGACAGAGTTTCTTTCATTGAGTAGCTGCTCTGTAGTTGGATTTAATCCCATTTGTCTTTTTGGTATTTTATTTCCCTAGTTATTCATGTTGAGTTCCCAAAGACATTTCTTAGGCCAGTGTCTGTAGTACTTTGCCTATGTTATCTTCCATGTATTTTATGGTTTTTGGCCACAAATCTAATAAAGATTTAGATGTTAGGTAACAATGTTTATTTAATTTTTGTGAATGGTGTTAGGTACTGGTCTAGTTTCATTCTTTTATACATATATATTATTATAGTAACTTATTCTACATGTTAAAACCTCATATGTGTAGGCTCCCCATTACCCAGATATATGTCAACACACCCTTTACTCTACCAAATCACCGAGTGTTCTTCACCATTGACCAGTAGGCTCTGACCATTAGCTGTGCTTCCCACCGCACCCCTCTCCCATTCCCTATTGGTAACCTCAGTTTTACTGAAAGTGTCCAAGGGTTGCTTTTGTTTAGTCTTTTCCTTTGTTTTACCTATTCACATTCTATGTATATGTGAGATCGCCTGGCATCTATCTTTCTCTTTTTGACTTACTTCACTTTGCATCATCCCCTCCAGTTTCATTCATGTTGATTCAAATGATAGGATTTCATCTCTTCTAAGGGATTTGTAGTATTCCATTGTATATATGTACCACATCATCTTTATCCATTCATCTGATGTTGGGCACTTAGCTAGTTTCCAGTTCTTAGCTACTGTGAATAGGGCTGCAATAAACATGGGGGTACACAAATATCTGTGGATGAGTATTTTTGCATCTTTTGGGTAGATACCTAGAGGTGGAATGCTGGGATCATATGGGATGTCCATTTCAAGTTTTTTGAGAAATCTCCAAACTGTTTTCCATAGGGTTTGCAACAATTTGCACTCCCACCAACAGTGCAAAAGTGTTCCCTTTTCTCCACTTCGCCAACATTTGTTGTTTCCAGACTTTTGGAAAACAGCCAGTCTTTCAGGTGTGAGGTGGTATCTCATTTTAATTTTCATTTTTCTGATAGACAGCAAGTAGGACCATAATTTCATGTGCCTGTTGGCTATTTGTATATCTTTTTCTGAAAAGTGTCTCTCCAGTTCCTCCTCCCATTTTTTGATTGGATTGCCTGCTCTTCTGTTGTTGTTTTATGAATTCTTTGTACATTTTAGATATTAAGTCTTTGTTGGAAATATCAGATGCAAATATCTACTCACAGTTAGTAGGTTTCCTTTTGGTTCTGGTAATTTCTTTTGTTGTGAAGAAGTCCCTTGGTTTGTTGTAGTTCCAGTTGTTTATTTTTCTTTTTGTTTCCCTTCATGGTGGAGATGAGTCCCCAAATGCGTCTCCACAACTGATGTCATGGAAAATCTTTCCTATGTTGTCTTCCAAGAGCTTTATGGTTTCTGGTCTTATTTCCAAGTCTCTAGTCTATTTGGAGCTAATTTTTGTGAATAATGTTAGAGAGTGATCTAGTTTATTCTTTTGCATGTGGCTGTCCAGTTTTCCCAACACCATTTGTTGAAGAGACTTTCCTTTTTCCATCGTATGCTTTTGGTTCCTTTGTCATAGATTAACAGACTGCATATGAGTGGGTCAGTTTCTGGTGATTCAGTTCTATTCCACTGATCTCTGCCTGTTATTATTCCAGTACCATACCATTATTGATCACTATTACTTTGTAATATAGTTCAAAGTCTGAAAGTGTAATCCCTCCAAAAATATATTAAAGGATGCCATTTGTTTCCTGATAAGCCTTAATTTCATTCATGATCCAGGAGTTGTTCAGAAGCATGTTGTTCAGTCTCCACATTCTTGTGACTCTTGTTTTGTTCTTTTGGTTCATTTCTAAATTCACTCCCTTGTAGTCAGAGAAGATGCTTTCTATAATTTTAATCTTGCTAAATTTTCTGGGACTTGTGTCCTAATATATGGTCTAACTTTGAGAATGTTCTATTTAGACTTGACAATGTATATTTTATTTTGTTGGGGTAGAACGCCCTGTATATGTTAGGTCCATATGATCTATTGTTTCATTTAGCACCCTTATTTCTTTATTGACTTTCTGCCCGGATGATCTTGATGTAAGTGGTGTAAGTGGAATGTTGAAGTCCCCTGATATTGTTGTGTTACTTTTCAATGTCTGCTTTTCACTCTGTCATATTTGTTTTTTATATTTATATTTAAATAATCCTACACTTGGTGCATATATGTTGATGATAATTACCTCCTCGTCCATAATGCTGTGTCCATCCTTGCCGTGTGATACCATTTTTAGCTGGAGGTTTTTTTTTGTCTGATTATAAGTATTGTAGTTCCTGATTTCCTTTCACCACTGTTCTTTGATATATTTTTCCATAGCCTTTGACTTTAAACCTATGTTTATCTTTGGATTTGATCTGAATTTCTTGTAAGCGTGGTATTGGTAGGTCCTGTTTTTTTTTTTGTTTTTTTTTTTTCAATTTATCCATTCTATATCTATATATGATTGGTGAGTTGGGTTCATTCATGTTTAGGGTGATGAATAAAATGTAGGACTTTATTTTACAGTCATTTGAGCCTTTGCTTTCTGTGCCTGTTACTTCATTTCCTGTTTGCTTTTTACTTTGGATGGTTTTCAGTGTCTATTGTCAGTTTTGTCTACTTCATGGCTATGTATCTCTTTAGAATTGTATTCTTCAGTTGTCCTGTGCATTGTCTCTAACTATATTGTTCTATGATGGCATTTTACGAGCTGGTGTCAGATCATATTTATATATTTGAACAGATTACATGTTTTCCTTTCCTCCTTTAGTGATTTATTATTGTTGTTGTTCTCTCTTACTGATCTCAAATTTGTTTCTGCTTTTGATTGGTGAATCTTTTTGTTTTCCCTATTATAGGACCCCTTTCAAGATTTCTTGATTGGAAGACTTGGTGATAGAAAAATTCATTAACTTTTGTTTGCCATTGAAGACCTTTACTTCTCCATCACAGCTGAATGATAATTTTGCAAGTTAGAGTATTCTTGGCTGGTAGTGTTTGACTTTTAGTATTTTGAAAACATTGGTCCACTCTCTCCTGGTCTGTAGGTTTCTGCTGAGAAGTCTGATGACAACCTGATGGGTGTGTCTTTGTAGCTTATGCTTTTCTTTTCTTTATGAGCCTTGAGTAGTTTTTCTTTATTGTTGACTTTTACTTGTTTTACTATGATGTGTCTGGAGTAGATTTACATTTAGAAATTTTAGAGTTCTACTTCTTGAACCTCTGTGGTTACTTTTTGTAACAGATGTAAGAAATTCCCTGCTAAGTAATTACTTCCTTAAATAGGTTTTCTGTGCATTTCTTCCTCTCCTCACCTTCCCGGACACCTCTTATCTTTATGTTTGTTCTTCTCATAATGTCTGATATTTTTCATAAAGTTTCATTTTTCCTCAATCTTTTTTCTCTCTCCTCTTCAATTTCTGATATTCGTTTCTTTGGTAGATTGAGTTTGTTTATGAAGCTTTCCATATTTATCTTCAATTCCTTGACTATATCTTTCAATTCTAGCATTTTAGCTGGGGCTTTATTCATGGCTTCAGTCTCTCTGGTAAAGTATTCCTTTTGATATGTAACCTCTTTTCTGAGGTTTTCCAATTGCCTTTGGGTAGTTGTGTGTGCCTCCTCTATCTCAGATTTTTTTTAATAACTATTCTTTTGAATTCTTTATCAGTTAGTTGTTCCAATCCCTATCAATGTAGTTCTTCTTTGGTGAGCTCCTGGCATCTTTCTTTTGGGGCGATTTGTCTTTTTTTTTTGGTTGACTTAGAATTTGTCATGGCTTTCTTTTCTGCCTTGAATTTAGCACTGTTTTTTTAAACTTTAGATTTCTTCATACCTATACCATTATGTGGCAGGTGCCAGCCCCTTGCTTTCATTGGGATGGGGCCAGTTCTGCTCTCTCAGATGTCCTCTTGTCACCGGTGAGCCACTGATGCTATTGCAGGTGATTCTGGCAGGCTTCACAGCTCTCCAGCACAGGGAGGTTCACACGCAGCCTAGGTGCAGTCCATAAGCACAACATTCCAGTATCACAATTACAAGTTTTAAAATCTCTAGGGCTGGGTTGAGGGACCATGGGGTGTCTGCAGGACCTGAGGCCTAGTGGCTACTTGTTCTTGGCAGCAGCTAGGCAGGGTGGGGTTAAAAACCCATGAGAGGTGAGGCCTACTGAACACTGGTTTTGGCCATGGTGGAGTGGGGCCGGGAGCCAATGGATCTGAGGCTGGGTGTGTGCTGGTTCCAGGCTGTGGTAGGGTAGGGCCAGTGGTAGATCCTAACGAATAGCATGTGCTGTTTCCACACCACTGCGAGACCAGGGGCAGGGGCTTGGGTACCAAAAGCCTGGCAGATGCTGGCTCCAGGCCACTGCAGGGCAGGCTATATGGTATCTGTGGATCTATGGGACTTGAGGCCTAGTGTTCACTGGTTTGGGAAGCAACAAAGCAGGACTGGAGTTGGTGGTCCACAGGTAGCTAGGACCTGAGGCCTGGTGTACATTGGTTCTGGGCTGCGTTGGGGCTGGGGACATGGTCTGGGCACCCAAAGTCTGGTGGGCGTCAGTTCTGGGCCACTGCAATGTCCCCAGGAACAGAGGCCTGGCATAAACTGATTCCAGGCCACAGGTCTAGGGACAGGAATCTCAGGCTGCGATTATTTTGAGGACAAAGTTCAGCTTCAGCTTGGTTCATGAGGACTCACAGGATTGAATTCAGTCTTTCTGACGTCACTTTCAGACCAAATTACCTGGAGTTACCCAAAACACCTCCACATCTCTCTACATGCACTTTTCTTGTCTGGAACATACAATTTTCACTTTTCTACTATATTCTCTCAACCTGGAAAAATCCTGTCATTGCTAATTCTACATCCTTCCATGATACCTGGCCCACCCTCTCTCTCCTATTTTACTAACCATCTAGACACACACACACATCTCTCTCTCTCTCTCTCTCTCTGTACATACATATACACACATATATAAATTCTTTCAGATGTAGTCATCTGTCTATATTAAACTGTTCATGAGTTCATACCAATATCTCTATCTCTATTCTAAGACCACATGGATTTCTAAAATCTCTTCTCTGGCTTATCTGTAATCTCCCATTACAGTGGATAAATACATTCTACCACCTGTCACCCATTTACTTGCTTAATCCCAATATACATGTATAGTGCTCCCACCTGGTATTTTTTTCATAAAGGGAGAAAGGAAGGATCATCTTTACTTACTCATTTTGTTATTTCCTTGACCGTAGGTCAGAACA
Source organism: Solenodon paradoxus (assembly GCA_004363575.1). NCBI lineage: Eukaryota > Metazoa > Chordata > Mammalia > Eulipotyphla > Solenodontidae > Solenodon > Solenodon paradoxus. The sequence goes on from RJWH01008475.1 coordinate 17,150, forward strand.
TGGGTCCTTGGGGTTTACCTGGTCTGAATACCAGTGTCTCAGCTGCCTGAGCCACAAGGGTTTCCCTCCTCACTGCATTTTATATGTGGATTTATTTGTCCTCAAGATCAATAATCATTCCCAAATTCTTATAAGCAGCTAAGAGCACTTAATATGTGCCAGACACTGACCTAAACACTCTAAACATAATAATTAAATTCTCATAGCCATGAGGGAGTTTTGTTATTGGCTCCATTTAACAGAGGAAATGGAGACACAGAAATGCCAAGTAACATGCCCATGTCCCACAACGATGAAGTGGCTTGATCTCAGGGAAGACTTCCACCCAAGGTCATGAACGTCACGGCTCTCCCAGCCTAGAGACAACACCTATAATGTGAGCTGGATGACAAGGCCACAGCCCCTTCCTGCTGTCATGCCAGCCACACCACTCCCTCCTCAGCCTTGATAGCATCTGTCCTTGACTGTTTTCAGTGCCTCTTCCCACACTGCAGATCCCTGCTGCAGAAGGTCAAGGATGGTTTAACCGCAACATTCTATTGTTTCCTTCATCTGGGCCCTCACTACTCTGGTAAATTATTGAACCCATTGCCTGTAGAATTCCCAATCCACCTGACAAAAACCTGTGCCCACTCCCTCCATTATCCCACCTTGCCTCTGGCCTCTACCTTCAGCAGGTGGTCTCCTCAACTTCCTTTTCCATGCCTCTGTGTTTTCTTCACCTTGTTATACACACACACTTACAAACTCAGACATACACACACATACAGACACATTCACTTTTAAGACTGGGAAGGGCACTCCTTCAGTCTTCACTATCTCACCTTTATGATTCATTGGGGTTATCTATGCACCTGAAGAAATGCTGGGGCTTCCCCAACTTAAAGACAATAATTCTGCAACCACCTCATCAATACTTCTCACCTTCTTTCAGAAACTACTGTCTGGGTGCCTTCTCCGTGGTAGGCCTGGGACTAGGCAATGGGAATTATGGGATAAACAAACCTAGACAAGGCACCGTCCTCAGGAACTAGACTCTGCAAGAAGCAAGGATGTCAACCAACTGCCTGCTTCTCTGACACCTCCTACCTGATCACAGAAATAAACTCTTTTGATGACTAGTGATCCAATTTGTTTTATTGAGGGTACAGATACCACTCCACAGTCCTCTAACTATATAACTTGGGGTTGATAATATTCAACTCATACAAACTCTCCCTGACTTCCCAGACATCACTACTTGTGACATCACACTTCAGGAGAAGGGTCCAACAGGAGACTAATTTCTGCTCTGAACAAATGCTTGTGGGATCAGAGAAGAGCTTGCTCCTCTAGCCAAATTTGCTTCCTTCCATCTCACCCCCACTGTAAGATCTGGGGTGACCAGCAGCCACTCAATGGCTTAGCAGCAGGGTCCAGGAAGCTGCTCGCTTTGATGTGGGGCTGGTGGCAGGTCAAATGGAGAGGATGCTGGCTGAAAGGTTGCACAGAAACTCTTTGGACAGGCCCAGCTAAGCCTACGTTCCACACCGGTCTTATCCTATTTCTGGATAGTCCCAGATAGGACATTCATGCAGACCTGCTTACCAGGCTCCTGTTGAGTTACTGTTGCACAGGAGAGGGTGGAAGGTCCGTCAACTCTGCTGGGTGCACCTCTGAAGGTTCATTCCCTGGGAGCATCTCTGATGACTCCTCTACATGCTCATCTGTCAAGTCCTTCCCTAGATGATCCTCTGAAGGATCCTTCTTTATGTGCCATTCCGATGGCTCCTTCCCTGGGTGCATCTCTGATGATCTCTTCCCTAGGTGCACCTCTGACGGCTCCTTCCCTAAGTGCAACTCTGATGGTTCCTTCCCTAGGAGCTCATCTGACAGCTCCCTCTCCAGGTGTACCTCTGATGGTTTCTTCCAGGGGTGCACTTCTTTCGACTTCTTTCGTAGGTGTTCCACCAATGACTCCTTTCTTGGGTGCACCTCTGTTGACTCTTTCTCTGGGTGCAATTCCATCGACTTCTTCTCTGGGTGCATCTCCATCGGCTTCTTCTCTAGATACATCTCTAATGGCTCCTTCCCTAGGTGAACCTCTGATGGCTTCTTCTCTGGGTGCACCTTCGATGGATCCTTCCTTAGATGCACCTTCGACAGTTCTTTCCTAAGGTGCACCTCTGACGGCTCCTTACCAAGGTGCACCTCTGATGGCTCCTTCCTTAGCTGCAAATGTGAGGGCTCCTTCTCTGGGTGCACCTTTGATGGTCCCTTCCTTAGGTGCACCACTGATGGCTCCTTCCCTACGTGCACCTCCAATGGCTCCTTCCTTAGGTGAACTTCCGATGGCTCCTTCTCTGGATGCACCTTCGACAGCTCCTTCCTGAGATGCACCTCTGAGGGCTCTTTCCTTAGGTGCACTTCTGACAGCTCCTTCTTCAGATGCACCTCGGATGGCTCTTTCCATAAGTGCACTTCCAATGGCTCCTTCCTCAGGTGCCCTTCCAATAGCTCCTTCACTAAATGCACCTCTGAGGGCTCTTTCCCTAGGTGCACTTCTGACAGTTCCTTTCTCAGGTGTACCTCTGATGGCTCTTTCCCTAAGTGCACTTCTGATGGTTCCATCCTCAGATATACCTCCGACGGCTCCTTCTCTAGGTTCACCTCCGACAGCTCCTTCTCTAGGTGCACCTCCGACGGCTTCCTCTCTAGGTGCACCTCCGACGGCTCCTTCCTCAGGTGCACCTCCGACGGCTCCTTCTCTAGGTGCACCTCCGACGGCTCCTTCTCTAGGTGCACCTCCGACGGCTCCTTCCTCAGGTGCACCTCCGACGGCTCCTTCCTCAGGTGCACCTCCGACGGCTCCTTCCTCAGGTGCACCTCCGACGGCTCCTTCTCTAGGTGCACCTCCGACGGCTCCTTCTCTAGGTGCACCTCCGATGGCTTCCTCTCTAGGTGCACCTCCGACGGCTCCTTCCTCAGGTGCACCTCCGACGGCTCCTTCTCTAGGTGCACCTCCGACGGCTCCTTCTCTAGGTGCACCTCCGATGGCTCCTTCCTTAGGTGCACCTCTGATGGTAACCTTCTTAGGTACGCCCTCTTCAATCTCATCTCTGAGTATATCTCTGATGGTTCCAATGTCAGCACCTCCATCAGCTCCATTTCCTAGTCCTCCACTGACACATGGTTCATTGCAGTGAAAATATGAAAGATCTCCAACAACGTCTTGCCTTTAGTCTCAGGGATAATCACGAAGATGTAGAGGATTGTGAGAAGAGAGAACACAGCAAAAATGATGAAACTGTAGGGTCCAACAATTATCTGTGGGATGGGGAGCAGGGTTCACTTTCTTGGCAAAGTTCTGACTTCACTGCTTGAAGGTAGTGTGAATCCTGACCCGCCATAGATCACACTTACATGAATGAATGGGAAGCAAAATCCCACTGTGAAGTTGGAGAGCCAGTAGACAGTGCTGCCCACCATGTAGGCAGAGGCCCGGGCAGACTGCAAGAAGATCTCGGAGATGAACAGTGCAGGGATGGGACCTGAGAGAGGAAGAGGAAGCTCTGTCTCCCCTGCTAGGTATGAGGTGCCCTTGGCACCAGGCCCAGGGTAGGAGCAGGATGTCTCCAAGTCTTGCTGAGAAACAGGGTGAGAAGAATAAGAACAAGAGCACAAGAGGGGTTGTTCTGTGATGTCCCTAGAAGGGGCCTAAAACCTCCCGTGAGGGCTCCACACCGGTCATGTGGGACAGTGTGTTTCAAAATACACACTTTCCTGGCTACACGCTAATCACATGTCGCCCAAACCCCTTCGCAGTGGGAAAGAAGCTGTTGCTGGGCTGATTAGACCCTCCTGGAGCCTCTCTAGGGAGCTCAGGCTGATGGTGCAGGAGAGGGAGCAATGACACACTGAATCACCTGTGGGGTACATACTGGGCCCGAGGGCATGTCCTATGACGTAGCAGAGGACACAGGTGATGCTGACGTAAGGCATCCAGGACACTGTGCTCTGTGGGGAGAAAACAGAGTAGAGTCATGCCTGGCAAAGAAAAGACAACGTGGGCTGTGGTAGTTCAACAGTCTTGGTCCCCAGAGGGAAGTTGGCACCTGGCCCAGCTGTCTGGATGTCACTGGAAAATCATCTGTCTGTTAATGGGGGGCTGGTGGGGTACAAGGACCCCAGGTTTCTGATGAAGGTACGTGGTCTTTTCTCCTTGTACATCGCTGGTGCCTGGGCCCCCTCCTCACCTGCAGAACCAGGGCAGCCGTCAGCACACAGCAGGCAGAGAAGCAGATGGAGAAGCCGAGGAGAAGCAGACCTCACCTGCCCAGGAGCTCCGCCATGAACACCTGGGAGAACAGAGACCGGGCAGGCCCTGGAGGTAAGACACGCCCGGGAAACCCCTCCTGCACACCCCCCTTCAAAAAGACAGATGTGAGGAAGCCCAGTGGGCTATATGCTCACCCATCCCTCTGTGTGTCCCCAAGACTGTGCCCTTGAATGGCCAGTGGACCACTGCATGGCTCAATGCAGGGCCTCAAATGTAAGATGTTGGAGAGGACCCATCTTCCACCATGGAAGCATCTGGAATGGGGGTTAGGGAGCCCATATTTGGGGAGCCATTAGGCTGCCTCCCACAAGACACAGGCTGTTGTCTGAAATGAGCCCAGAGGCCAGAGATGAGGGGTCAAGAGGCCATCGCAACCTTAGTTTGGGCTCCTTCTTGGGCTATGACTTCCCTCACTGTCAAGATGCCCTCCCTCTTCAGGATCTGACAGGGACTCAGTTCCTAGGAACACTCACAGCACAGAAGGTTATCATCAAGTTGACAGTCCCTGTGCCTGCCGTCACGTACTGGACCTGATCCTTTTTCACCCCGGCACTCACGTAGATCTGATCTGCATAGTAGTATATCTGGAAGCAACCCCAGGGGCTAGTTGGACAGCCTGATCATGGCAGGGCCCCTGGGAACATGCCTGCCCCCAGCCTCGCCACCCCTCATACCGCATTCACTCCTGACAGCTGTTGTCCGGCTATGAGGACGATGACGGAGATCACCTGCCACCGCAGGGACCTTTTCTTGAGCAGCCTCAGAATGGAGATGAAACCTACAGTCTTCTGGGCCTCATCCTCCAGCTGAATCTCCTTGATCTCAGCATCCACATCATCCCAGCCACGCAGCCTCTTCAGAGCTGAGGGGAACAGGGAGGGGCATAGGAGAGTGCTGATCAGGCCCCCCCAGGAGCAAGGACGCTGCACCTCTGGCCCTGGTCCTCCTTTTGTAGGAAATTCTTACCCTGTCTGGCACCTTCCTCATTCTTCTTCTGAATCAGCAGGTACCGGGGGCTCTCAGGGAAGAAAGGCAGTAGCAGGATCCCCAGACTTGCTGGAACCCCGGTCAGCCCCAGGAGGATGGGCCAGCCTACAAGGAAACCAGCATCTTATATCCAACGCCCTTCCCTCTGTCATTCAGGTCGCATGGTCTTCCCAGTCTCCTATGTTCCTAGCCAGGCCCGCTAGTCACAGATCCTGCTTTGGTGTCCCTGTCAATGTGGACATATCTCCCATCTGGCCGTTGTTGCCTGGCTTCGACCCCAGCCCCTGCATGAAACTCTTCTCAGTAAGGTTCAGAGAGCTCCTTACTATCAAATCCAGATGGGGTGTGCAGTCTTAACCCGACTTCTTTGCAGTCTTTATGTTGTGACTGCATGCTTACTCCATCGCTCTATTCTGAAGGCTACTCTGACAACATTCTTTACAGACTTTTTTCCTCTGTGTTTTCTGAACTCCTATTGTGTGTTAGAAGTAAATATTCAGAGCTGACTGATGTCCAGCACTGCACTCCACTCATAATCTTAAGGGTAACAGTCATGGAGAACAAGATGGGGGTGACTCAGGGTTTGCAGTGCCCTGAATGGCATCAGCTGGAGAAGCATCAAAATATATTAAGCAATTATTATTAAAACTGATGAGATATTAACAGCAAAAATATAATAGGAGACTTTAATACCCCACTTAAAACTACTGACAGGTCAACCAGGCAGAAAATTAACAGGAAATAGCAGCTTTAAATGACCACTAGGAACTGTTAGGTCTAATAGACATATACCAAGCACTTCATCCAATGACTAAGATTTCACTCTCATTTCTAGTCCACAAGGAACATTCTCAAAGACAGATCATAAACCATGTCTCAACAAATTTACAAACACTGAAATCATACCAAGCATCTTCTCTGACAATAATGGCTTAAAACTAGAAATGAACCACAGAAAGAAAGGTAGAACACCCCACATTAATTGGAGACTAAATAATAAACTTCAGAATGACTCGGGTAAAATAGGAAATCAAAGAGAACTTAAAAAATACTTAGAGATAAGTGGGAATAAAGACACCAGCTACCAGAATCTATGGGTGCAGCAAAAACAGTACTAAGAGGGAAGTTCATTGCAAACCAGGCTTACCTCAAGAAAAAAGGAAAAATCACAAACAACTTTAATCGACATTTAAACAACTAGAGAAAGAACAATTAAAGACAAAACTCAGCAGAAGAAAGGAAATAATAAAAATTCAAGTATAAATAAAAGACAGGAAACAGACAATTCAGAAGATCAATGGAACCAAAAGTTGACTCTTTGAGAAAATGAATGAAATTGACAAACCATTGACTGGACTAACAAGAAAAAATGAGAGAAAACTCTCATAACTAGAATCAGAAATGCAAGGAGAGAAGCTGTAACAGACACCACAGAAATAGAAAACACCCTAAAAGGCTACTACGAAAACTCAGTGCCAAAAAAGTGGACAACCTTGAGGACAAGGACAGAAATTTTTAAAAATACATTCTACCAAGACTGTTTCTAGAAGATTTAGAAAACCTGAACAGAACAATCACCAGAGCAAAGAAATTGAAGAGGTAATCAGAAGTCTCCCTAAAAATAAAAATGCGGGACCAGATGGCTTTTCTAATGAGATTTACCAAACCTTCAGAGAAGGATACCTATTCTCCTCAAACACTTCCTAAATATTGAAGAACAGGGAACACTTCCAAAAATCTTCTATGACGCTAACATCACACTGATATCAAAAGCTGATAGAGATGTCACCAAGAAAGAAAATCACAGACCAATATCTCTAAAGAGCATAGATGCAAAACTTCTCAACAAACTATTAGCAAACTGAATCCAACAATGCATCCAAGGATCATCCATCATGACTAAATGAGATTTACTCCAGAGATGCAAGGATGATTTAACATCTGTAACCCGAACAATGTAATACACCGTACACCATCTCAACAAGACCAAGAAGAAAAAACACATGATTATGTCAATAGGTGCAGAGAAAGCTTTTTACAAGATCCAACACCCGCTTATGATTTAAAAACCTGGCATAGAGTGGGGATGGAAGGTACATATCTCAATATTAAAAAGGCTATATATGATAAGCCCACAACCAACATCATAATCAACAGCGAAAAAATGAAAGAATTTCTGCTAAGGTGAGGAACAAGGCAAGGCTATCCACTCTCATCACTGCTATTTAACATCATACTGCAGGTTTTAGCCAGAACAATTAGGCAAGAAAAAGAAATAAAAAGGAATCCAAATTGGAAAGGAGGAAGTAAAACCATTATTATTTGCTGATGACATGATTATGTATACTGAAAATGCTAAAAACTCTGTCAAAAACTACTAGAACTAATCAAGGAATAGAATGAAATTACAGGCTACAAAAATCAAGGTACTTGGGCGTGTTCTGGTGGCTCAGTGGTCTAGTGACACCCTGAGCGTGTTCCCATGTACATCCCAAGGTCCTGAGTTTAAGACCTGGTTCTTGGGGGGAACAACCAATGTGAGCAACTAAATAAAAATAAAGTGCTTCTTTTGCCTCTCTTTTCCTGCCTACTGATCTTCATTCTTGCCTACACATTTGCTTTAAAAAATAATGCACAAAAATCGATTTAATTTTTATACGCAAACAACACTCTAGAAGAAAATGAAATCACAATAATCTATACCTAACAAAGGAGTAAAAGACCTGTACAATGAACATTACAAGTCTTTAAAAGAAATAGAGGAGGACACAAAGAAATGGAAAGACATCCCCTGCTCATGGCTGGGAAGAATCAATATCATTAAAATGACCATCTTACCCAAAGCAATGTACCAATTTAATGCGATCCCCATTAAAATCCCATGGGCTTATTTCCAGGAAATAGAACAAAAAAAAAAATCTTAAAATTTGTATGGAAAAACAAAAGATCCAAATAGCCGAAAGCAATAATGAGAAAAAAGAATGAATCTGGAGGGATTACATTTCCAGACTTTAAACTATAATACAAAGCAACAATGATCAAAATGGTATGGTAGTGGAATTATAACAGAGGCACAGGTGAGTGGAATAGAACCAAATCGCCAGAAACTAATGCACTCATATACAGTCAATCTACAACAAAGTGGCCAAAAGCACATAATGGAGAAAAGAAATTCTCTTCAAAAAATGGTGTTAGTCAGCCACCAGCAAAAGAATTACTATAAACCACTCTCTAACACCATTCACAAAATTTAACTCAAAATGGAATAGAGACTTGGACATAAGACTGGAAACCACAAAATTCTTGGAAAGACAACATAGGTAAGACATTCTATGATGAGCCTTACAGAAGTCTTTGGGGACTCAACTCCAGCATCGAGAGATACAAAAAGAAAAATAAATAACTGGAACTGCATCAAACTAAAAATACAGTGAAAAGAAATCATCACCAAACAAAAAGATAAACTACTATAGTAACTGGGAGAAAATATTTGTTCCATATTTCTGACAAGTCCTTAATAGTCAAAATATTCAAATAACTCATGCAACTCAATAAAGGAAAACAGGAAATCCAATAAAAAACTGGGAAGAGGAATTGGAGAGACATTGTCACAAAAAGAGGATTTACAGATGGCCAACAGGCACAGGAAAAGATGTTCCTACTTGCTGGTTATCAGGAAAATGTAAATCAAAACAACAATGAAATATCACCTTATACCTGAGAGATTGGCTATTATCCACAGGCCTGGAGACAACAAATACAGGTGAGGATGTGGAGAAAAGGGAACACATTTACTCTGATGGTGGGAGTGCAAAATGGTACAATCCCTATGGAATACAGTATGGAGATTCCTCAGAATGCTGAAGATGGAAATCCCATCTACTGGGTGTTTACCCAGAAGATACAAATACACTCATTTGCAGAGATTTCTGCACCTCCATGTCTACTGTAGCCCTATTCACAATAGCTAAGAACTGGAAACTACTATGTGCCCAATGTCAGATGAATGATCAAGAATATGTGGTACATATACACAGTGGAATACTACACAGTCCTTAGAATTTGAATTCATTTGAATCAACATGGATGGATCTAGAGGGGATTCTGCTAAGTGAAATAAGTCAAAAGAAGAAAGATACCAGATGACCTCACTCATAAGTGGAAAGTGAACAGACAAAACAAAGGAACAGAGGAAACAAAACCGATCCTTGGACACTTTCAGTAGAACTGAGGTTAACAATAAGGAAAGGGACAGGGGGTGCTGGTGGTAGAGCCCACTGGACAATGGTGAAGAACACTTGGTAATTTGGTGGACGGCAGGGTGTGTTGACGTATAGTGAAGAATGTGGGGGCATTTGTGTCTAGAACAAGGATCTGGGAAGGGGACTTCCCTGAACTCTCCTTCCTGGAAAGCGACATTCACAGGGGGTGGAAAGGGATGATCAGAGTCTGGATCAATATTGTTGGGAGGAGACTCAAGTCCAGTGGGGCCCAGAAGCCTTCAGCACAGAATTTGACATCTGAGTCACTACCTCACTTGGATCCTTGGACACAGCAGCCTAGCCTGTCTCAGGAGAGCCAGGTGTTGTCTGCTCACTGAAAGACCCTTTACCATGTACTCAGAGGGACAATCTACCACCACCACCTTCCCCAGGGCAGCGTGACCTGAGGGCTGAGGTCCTCATTTCTTACCTTCCTCATTTGCGAGGAGACTCCGGAAACCAAAGATCTGAACAGCGAGGATGCCTAAGGAGACGAAGAACTGGGGCAATAACACGAGAGGCCCCCTCAGGTTCTTTGGAGAGAGCTCCCCTATGTACATGGGGACAACACTGGCAGATATACCTGGAAAGGGGTGGAATAAAAACATGTTTCTTACCTGTGAGGGACAAGCTCTGTCTTCAAATGTACTTATTCTTAGTTGGCCTGGGCTTTCCCCCAAGTACAAAAAACAAAACATAAACCTCATCATAGTTCTAGTCCTTTAGTGTTAAGGAAAGAAAAGTCTGACAGAGACCTTACTGAACAGACTCCTGAACTGGTGTAACCAGGGGACAGAGGCCAAGGGTCTTTCTTCCAAACTGGCATGGTCTCTTGCTCCTTGCAGGGAATCTGTCAATTAAAAGCCAAGGACCCCTGCACACCGCTTGACCTTCACAGTCAGTTTATTTACAATAAATCAATGATTGAGAACTTAGAAAATTAAGTAAGTTTAGAAATTAAGGCATCAGTAAGCATTACATATATACTGCATATGTATATATATTCCAGTATATATAGTGGAATAACTGCCTTCTGCCATGTGGAATGCCTGGCCTACTTCTGAATCTCCAATATTTAAACTTGGAACTTGTCGTGTCTTACTGGCATCTGACCCTCTGAAGAAAAGGCAGAACTCAGTTTTACAGACTGATGGCCTTGTCACAGTTGTGATCCCATCTAATTCTCCTAAAGCCAGATGGCGGGGATCTTGGAGGAAGAGCCACTAGGCACTCTCTACCATGTGCACCTACTCACGAGTCAAGCTGCGGCTCAGAACCATGGGGTCCTGTGGGAGGCTCTCATCACAGGTGGATCAGAAGGAAACAGTTTGGAGGGAGCGGCAGGCACAGCCCGAGCACGGAGGGTGACAAACTGGGTCACAGGGAAAGACACGGGCTGTCAGCTTTGCCATTCTGCTCAAGGATCTCTGGTCAGTATCTTAAGACACATCATGGTTCATTAAAACCAATTCTTTCCCATTTGGGTGAAGCGACACCCCAGGGCCCAAGAACTGGGAGGAGGCAGAGGCCCGAGTCACCAGTTCTGTCACCAAGGGACTCTTCTCAATGCTCAATGCTTCCTAGCCTGATGCAAGTTAAGGAGACTCAGACATCAGGAGACTTGTGACGAGAAGGCACTGGCTTCATGACGGTGGAGAGCAATCTCCAGTGTATCTAGAATGTCATCACCCAGGAGTCCAGTGGCCCGTCTGAGAGTCAGAGGCAGCGCCTTCTAGTTCACACCCCTTTGGAGAAGCCAGTGCTCTTGCAAGACGCTGACTAGTTACAGAGAATGCAGCAGGCACAAAGCAAGTGCGGGCCTTGCCCCAGTCACCCAAGCGCGGTCTGGGCAGCACTGCTGGGGAGCGTTTGGGAACCAGCCCCTCGCAGATCTGAGATGAGAGACCTTGGGGAAGCATTACGCTCCTCAGCAGCGGCCGCAGTGAGGGTGAGTAGAACCTGGGGAGGCCTCTGCGAACATTAAATTCCATAACGAAAGTTGAGAGGGTGTGATAACTGATTCCATTGTGATAGCAGGAGTGTTTCTCAAGCTTTTTAGCCACAACTCTGTTATCATGTATGATATGTGTATGTGTGTGTGTGTGTGTGTTTGTGTGTGTGTGTGTGTGTAAAGAGAGAGAAAGACATTTTCATTGCAGCCTTGTTTTCATATACAGATAAATGAAAAAAAGTCAATACAATCCTACCTCTATTGCACATGACACAGATTACTCTAACTCAAGAGAAAATGCTGCTCACTAACCAGATGTCACCACCCAGTGACCTCCTGACTAGTGCAGTTTAGAAAACACTGAGCTAAAGGATTGGATGAGATGGTCCTGTCTGAACTTGAGACATTGAAAGAGCAGCTTTCTTCGCAGGAAACATCATGCACATCTGCCCACATGCCCCCGTGTGACTGACGTGGGGTCCTGAACATCTGTCTATAAAGGGCGCAGAAACAGCAAAATCCCAAGTGGCTGCTGACCTCCTCCTCCATTACCCAAATCACAGAGGGCAGTCCAGTTCTGCCTATTTACCTGCAGATATTCCCATAAAAAATCTGGCCACAATTACCATCTCAAAAGAATGGAAGATTTCGCTGCAGCTGATTAAGACAGAGGGGATGATGGAAAAGATGTTGTTGAACAGCAAGACTCCTTTTCTGCAGAGGACAAAATAGCAATTAGTCTGGTTTGAGGGTTCACGCATTCATTTAACAAATGTTCACTGATAGTGAACACTGTGACACACTGTGGCCTTTGTCAAGGTGTTTTAACTCTCTGTGGCTGGAGACTGACGCGGCCCAAGAGCTCGGCCTGCAGAGCGAATATTCTCCATGGGAGCAGATGGAAGTGACCATGCCCATAGGCAGCAGAGCTGGACTCTCTGAGATGACAGGGCCACACATTTCAATACATTGAAGTGTTTTTGAACATCAACTAACTCACAATTTTAATTATCTTGAAACTTGAACTAGGGAAAGACATCGAAAGAAAAATATAGACCAACCTCTCTTATCAACATTGATTCAGAAATTCTAAATGAAAGATCAACAGATTGAATTCAACAGCATATATCAAAATCTTTCAACATTAAAAACACCATATTAAAGATTGTATTGGGGGACAATATAGATTGTCAATTAAAGCAGAAAAAAAATCAAGATACTTGATAAATGTTTTGATTAGAAAAGAAACCAATTGTAACAAACTATAAAAACAAGGAACTTATGGGGACTGATAAAGGGTATCTCTTAATACCTGCAACAAACTTCAAATTTAACGACGCTTAAGAAGCATTCCTGTTGAAGTCATGAGCAAGAATGGAGGTGGGCGTGGGCCCTGGGGAGCCTGACAAGGGCTAAGGGACAACTTCTCTGGAGAGGCCCCTGCCTCGCAGGCAGGTCTGCTGACCATGGA
>RJWH01008476.1:0-30136 GCA_004363575.1 Solenodon paradoxus
TCCTGGACCAACTCCGCGCTGGGCTGCACAGGCAGCTGCAAGACCTGGAGCCCTGCCTGGAGCAGGTGATGGCCCAGGAGGACTCTGCCCCAGGAATGGCGCGCCCCCTGCTGGCCCTGAAGAGGTACTTCCGGGGCCTCCACCTCTACCTGCAAGAGAAGAAACACAGTGACTGCGCCTGGGAGGTTGTCAGAGTGGAAATTAGGAGGTGTCTTCTTTTGGCCAACAAACTAATCAGAAAACTGGGGAATCAGAAGGAAGCTGATTCTCAACTATTACTATCTTAGCTCACCAGCTCTTAATTGTTCATTTATTTCCAAAACTTGTTTTTTGCTTCAGTTATAAAATAATTTGAATCACATTTGCCATTTTTATCAGTGATATTAAACATATCTTTGCCCAACTGTTTTTAGAGGTGCCCTGTAGCTAAACCTCATATTATATTTATTTACTTTATCTATTCATTTTTATGGTATTTGCCTTTATTATTTAATTTTTTAAATGTTATTGATGAAACATTGGCTATTTGCATTTATATGTTCCACTTAGATGTAAAAATATGTTCACATCTTCATCAACAAAAGTGTTACTTTTTTACTTCTTCAGACATTAAAAAAGAAGAAAACTTTTCCTAAAGTTTGAATTCTACAAGCTAGCAATAAACGTATGTGGTGCAATTTGTTTATTCACTCATCCATTCATCTTGAGATAGAACCTTGAGTATGAGATGTGCAGTTCTTATCCTTGTGGAATTTATATTAGAGCAAAGGCCATGGCCATTAAAAAAGTAGTTAGACTGTCATTGGTATTTACATTTGGGATCTGGGATACACAGGAGAAGTAAAAGATGCGATGAGAGTGACTATCACAGATATCTCACTGAGATGAACTTCAATCTTCCCCAAGGTAATAACATGAAGCATGAGACTTGAAGGATGATTAGGGGTTTGCTAAGTATTGTGTGAGCAAAATTTCCAAGGGTGAAAAAAACTGCAGAGTGATCTTGTAGCAGGAAAAGGCTGGTACACTTATAGAAGTGAAAGAGGCCAGAGGACAGCACTGCTGCATGGATGGAGAGAAAGGCATGTAATTAGACTAGAGAAATGGAAAGGAGTCCACAACAGACTCTTTCTCTTAGGAGTCAAGGAAAGTTACCTTTGTACTAAAAGCTAGAGGGTGGTTTCAGTAGGGTAGATGCAGGGAAATTCATTAGAGCAGCAGTTCTTATAGTTTGTGAGCCTGTAGGGGTCCCCAAGATACTTTAATGGGAACCATGAAGTCAAAATTATTTTTATAATAACATCGAGACATGATTTTCCTTTTTCACTAGGTTAATAACTTACACTGACAGTGCAAAAAGAATGTATGTGAAACTTAAGGTGCCTAAGTATCAATCAAGGCAGTGGCACGAAGATGCACTGGTAAATATTATGAAGTTCACTGTAATAGCCTTGAATTTTTTAATTGCCAGTTTCACTTAAGAATATCCTTGATGAACTAGTAAGAGTATTGATTTTATTAAATCTTAAGTTTTGAATACACATCTTTTTCTTATTCTGTGTGATCATCCTTTTAATAGTCTGTGTAGTGGGCATGTCTGGTGGCTTCGGTGTTAAGTCTGCAACTGCAGCACAGTCTACATAAAGCCCAAGGACCAGGGTTTGTGAGCCATGGTGGCATTGTCAAAAATGAGCAACTAAAGAAATAAATGCTTCTTCCTCCTCTCTCTTCCTCCTTGCCTCCTTACTGCCTTCATTCCTGTCTACTTCTTTAAAAAAATTTAAAAATATGTAATATATGTTTGATATGGCAAGCACTTCTGCTGAAATTAAAATGATTATTTTTTTAAAAAAAGCCACCCATGTTATAGCTTAAGCTGTGAGTTAAACCAGCTACTCTTTTCACATAATTCATTTTTACATGAAGGAAGAACAGGAAAACTATGACTAGTCAGACTTGATAGATATTTTCTCAGTATATTTATAGAGTGAAACTGTTACTTCAAGGAAAACATTAATTGGCAAAAAGAGTTGATCATTCAAGAGAAAACTGGAATTTTGGAAATTCTACAACTGTGGACTTGATAAATTCCTTATTCTCAAATACTTTTGTGACAATTGTGGTGATACTAACAAATGAGTTTCTTGATTATATAGCTTGAAATATTATACATTTAGAAACTCTGAGTATCCCAATAGTTGATGAGTTTTTCAGATGGCTGCCAAGATTGGTCCTTGCTACATGTCTAAGGGACACAACTAAACTTTTTTCCATGAAGGCCATGCCAGTAGGGAGCCCCATAGCACCCCAGCAAATCAGGAACAACAGCAACTATACTGAGAAGATCGTGTGAGGAACAGCACACATCTGAATGTCTGAATGTGGGTCTGGAGGGTTACATGCGGTAGTAGATGAAGCTGCTGGAGCTGTGGCAGCAGAAGCAACCAGCAGGACCAGCTAAAAAGGACTGTGGGTTCAGCCTCAAGCCCCAGGGAGGGAAGAGCAAAAGCTTGGCTGGAACGTGGCTCAAAGAGAGGGGGTTGAGGTTAGAACCCCAGTTCCCACACAGATCCAAAGTCCCCCAGGGAGCACAAAGCAGAGGACTTCACTCCTCCCCACTCACCCTCTATGACCAATGCTCCAGAGGAGAGGTGCTCCATTAGAAGACAGAATGCTGGACCCAGTTTTGGGAGCCCTGAGAAGAGGGTTGACCCTAGTGATTTTCACCCAAACAGGATTCCCACCCGTGCAGATTACCCCAACAGTTATACACCCCTCCTCTTCCCAGCAGCCATCCTACTCTTCCCTGACTCAGCAAGAGAGCCTTACTACCAAGCAGGCAGGGGGTCAAGAATATAAAACATTAAAAAATGCTCAAGATACATCAAAATCTCAAGATATTATAGCATCACAGAAGATGATACCTCATCAGAAACCAGTTTCAAAGACAGGATTATTTCTTTTGGGCATAAAAGAATTCAAAGAAGCAATCATAAAGAAACTCAGAAATAAAAGAAAAATCAGAAAAACAAATCAAAGAAGTACAAGATACAACAAAACAAATCAATGAGTTCAAAAATAAAATTAATGAACAGAACATAAAAAATCAAGTTGTTTTGCATGAACTGTTGACTTAACAGTTAAACCCACCTGACTCAGTCCACATACATGGAGGTTGGGGATAATAACCAAGATGAACAATTAAATAAAATCAATAAAATGTTTCTCTTCCTCCTCTCCCTTCCTGCCTACTTGTCTCTGTGGGCCTTCATTCTTACCTGCATCATTCCTTAAAAAAAAAAATTCACTAAAAATGATAGAGATTCAGGAGATGAAGAAAGCAATAAACAAGATCAAGATTATTATGTAAAGTGATGGGAATAGAATTCACCAAATGGAGGAAAGGGTTAGTGATCTGAATATCGTAAGAAATCAATTTGTTCAAATGGCCAATGCATATAACTATATTGCGAAATTATGCATGGATAAAAGAGACCAATTCAAAGAGAAAGGTACATTGATAGATTTTTATGTAACTGAATTTTAAAATTTCACTGTTTGGTTTTAGAATTATTATTGCAATTAATCCTTAAGAAACTGCTACTTTTCTCCAGGCCCTGGTGAGTAGCAGTTAGGTCAATTCTCTTAAGGAACCCAAGTCACATACCTCTGGGTTGAGTCTGAGATTCAGGGGAAAACAAGTAGTGTGAACAACTAAATTTAAAAAAAAAGTTTTTTTCCTTCTCTCCCTGATTGCCTGCCTACTAGCCTTGTTCCTGCCGGCATCTTTATTTAAAGCAAAAAATGAAATAATCACTTTTCAAGCTTTGATGTGATAAATGTTGTATATAAATATATTTTCCAGTATCAAATCCTCTTTATATCTCTATGACACTTCTTAATCATGGGGAATTAGTATATTAATATGATTTTTAATTCAGTCAAAGTAGAAAGCATATGAAATTGGGAATAGTGCTTTAATTTCCTTTACTTAATTAATTTCTCATCTCATTTTTTTCTCTCAAGCTTGACTGTAATTTATCAATATGATTTAAAATATCTAAATGATTTGTTTAAAATTATTTAAAAATTAATTTCAGTATTATGACATGAGCTTCCTGCTCCTGCTTCCTGAATTTTTTTTTTCTGGAGGGATTATTGATATTTTTCTTATAGTTTAATACATGATGACTTTTTAAAATATTTGAAAGATGTCATAATTCTTATTTTAGATTGTAGTACCTAGAGGCTTTGTCACTTTTCTTTTAAATCATATTCCACTTTTATCATCCTTATTGTTTTTCTATACTATTCTATAGACTAATAGTATTATACTAAAATTGCATTTTTCACATTTCCATATATTGCTAAAACTTTTTGTTTAATGTTTTTTATTTAAATTTTAGTTCCAGCACTTTTATTATTTATTTATAGATCCTATTTGTTATATATATATATACTTTTTCTCAAATTTAAAACATTTTCATTTAATTCTCATAGACATCAATATTTATATTAAACTTTATCAATATCATTGATATTAGTATTATCATCTCTAATTACTTTCCTTCAATGTATTTTCTTACTCTGCCTATCTTTTCTTTTACTGTTTCAGTACTTATTTGATTTTAGGCTTTCCCCTTATGCAAAAATAATGGGATTTGCATTTTAAACCAATTGAAAGTTATTTTTTCTTTAAATAGGGGAGTTAAAGCAATTTATTATTTAACTGTAAGGTTTTTGGTTCTCAAATTTATTTATGCTTTGCTTTTCACATTACTTTTATGTGTTTTTTAATACTTGTCACACTACCTTCAATTCTCCAATTTTCATTAATTTGAAGGTAATATATTTAAAAGCAATGCAAATTTTCTCTTAATTTTTTAATTAAAATTGCATAACACTTAGAAATAAATTTCAAAGCTGAAATCCTGCCAGTTTTGATAAATGGATGGAACTAGAGGGAATTATGCTAAATTAAATAAGTCAAAAGGAGAAAGAAACACCAGATAATCTCATATACGAATATAAAGAAACAAAGCAAACAGATGATAAAACAAAAGCTAACATTGTACATTAACAGAACCGAGGCTACCAGAAGGGAAGGGAATAATGGGGTGGGAACAAAGGGTAGTGGGGGTTCAGTGGACAGTTGTGGGGAATATTAGAAATTTGGTGATGGGGGTAGTGTATCATCGTATATTTGATGAATAAGGAAGCTACAAATCTAAACTTTTATTGTTTTGTAAAACAAAATTACTTCAATAAAAAATAAATGAGTTTTTAAAAATATTTCGCTAATTTTAGCTGCTTTTTGTCAGCATAACAAGTGTGCATAAAATGACTAGATATGCACATGGATTTATATTCATATATAAACAGATGACAAGAGCTAAACGTTAATAAGTATAAATTTGTTTATTTGAGAAAATAAAAATATTAAATTAATATTAAAATTAATTTTGAATGAATTCAGAATTGCAGTAAGTTAGATACAGTATGCTAAATTAGTGTCATGTGTTACAAACCTAATCACTGGAATTTTTTGGAGTCATATGGTCAGTAAGGTAGCAATCAACTTGAATTAAACATTCTCATTTTAAGATGAAACCTATGACTATAAAGCAATGAGTTTAATTATTCTTGTTTAGTGTGTAACTGAAGATAGTTCTCATCCTGGAGTGCTAAATGTTTTTGAATGATTATACTGCTATTGTCATCATTAGTCTTATAGCTTCTGACATGTTTCCCAAGTTTTATATTGAAAACTACAATAATGGATACACCCTGGGGTAGCAGTAGTTACATCAATTGCCTTGAAGGAGCGCAGGCCATATACCCCTGGGTTTGAGTGTGTGTGGTGGGGGATAACCAGTGTGAACAATTAAATAAAAATTCTTCCTCCTCCTCTCTCTAAAGAAACACAAACTACAGCAAGTTACAGATGCAGTTAGACAGACAACTGAAAGATTTGAGTACCAGGTAAACTAGCTCATTCAGATGGCTCCCCTCTCCCACTCCCCAGGCAACTTTTAACCAAGAAGACACAGTGAATCAAGTTAGGTGTAAGCTGCAAGGGCTAACTTTACACCCCACAGTCTC
Organism: Solenodon paradoxus; assembly: GCA_004363575.1. Taxonomy (NCBI): domain Eukaryota; kingdom Metazoa; phylum Chordata; class Mammalia; order Eulipotyphla; family Solenodontidae; genus Solenodon; species Solenodon paradoxus. The sequence continues at coordinate 6,103 of RJWH01008476.1, forward strand.
CATCTCTGCGGGCCTATAGAAGTCTTTTTGTGGTTATTCCAGTACTGGAGTAGACCAAGCTAAAACAATGAGAGAATAAAAATTTTAGGCAACATTTTTTCTTTTTGTTGCAGGTTCTAGGTTTGGAGTCTTGATTCCAATGGCTATGCATTCCTAGGTATGTAAGCTTAGTGTTACGCTGCCATCTATTGGCTTGATGCAATACCATCTACTAGGTCAAAAATACTGGCTTGTAGACTTGATAATATTGGTCTTCTATGACCTCCGGTTGGAAAGAAAGCAGGAAATCAGAAATCTTAAAAAAGACATTTTGATGTCTTGCCCATTTAAAAACAAAAATAACAAAGATAAAAATAAAGCAAAATATTCTAATTCATAATAGGATTCTAGTAATACTTGTTTTTTAATCTGCATGCTTATCTTCTTACCCTAAGTAAGTTTATACGTGTAACTGACATTTTGCATAAGCTGACTAATTTAAACAAAACAATTTTTTTTTACATTTAATTAACAACTGTGTTTGTAAATGTTGTTGTTATCACTGGGTTGATTTCCATGGTAGCAAGCACCATGCTGAGATCACTAACCAAATTTTAATGACTGAATCTTTGGATGGAGGGAGTGTGCTCTTTATTCCTATTTTCCTAAAAGATTCTTGAGTTTTGTTATGCACGTTTTATTACTCATTTCCTCCCTTTTCCCCCATCAATAACCTTAAAATTCTACACTTCAGTAATTTCTTTCAGAGAGAGGATGTGTCTCACTGGACATTTTCTCCACATAGTTTCACACAAGTTAAGTACTTAATGATCACCTGACGGTGTGCAAGAAGTGCAGAGGGTGCACTGCCTGTGGGGGGATGTAGTGATAAAGATTTTGGCTAGCCTGCATGGTAGCTATCAAGGAATGGGCCACCAGAGTTTTTAAAACTAGAAGAAAATTCACTGTGAAGGAAGAGGGAGTAGCGCATGATGAAGCTATAAGTGCAATTTTTTTCCAGCCACGTTCAAAAACCTTTCTGTAATTACCTGAGGAGCATTCTAAGCATCTGGACTTTAGAAAGCCAAACTTCATCTTCATCCCTTGGATTCAAAAAGTTTCTTTTTTTAAAAAAATTGAGATATAAAGACATAACATTTTGTTAGTTTTACATGTATGATACAATGATTTGATATTTATATGTATTGTAAAATAATTACCTCAGTAAATCTAATTAGCATCCATCATTGTGCACTGCTACAATTTTTTCTTGTAATGAGAACATTCGAGATATATTCTTAGCACATTTCAAATATGCAATATGGTATTATTAACCATAGCTACCAATCTGTACCTAACATCACCTTGGCTTATTTATTACTGAAAGTTTGTAGTTTTAATCTTTACCCATTTCCTTCACCCCTGCCTTTGACAATCATCAGTATGTTTCCTCTGATTGCTAAGTTATTGATAACCACTTTCAATTAAGTTGAATCTAGGATTCTAGTCCAGGACCAAGATGGCTGGTCATAACAGATCTTTGGATCTCACTGTGAAATAATGAAAGAAGGTCATAAGTTGAGATCTCCAGAATTACAGAAAAGTGGCCTTCTAGCTCTCCATCATCTCCATCTCCATCCGCTTAAGGGGGGATTTTGAAAGAAAAGTCAGGGAGTAGGAAGTTGGACAGAAATCAGATGAATGTGGAAACACTTCAAGTCAGAGAAGAGAGACATAGAGCATAAGACTGAGATTCAAGGTGAATTTATTAAAGCTTCAGCCTCCACAGCTGAGGGAGGAAGCTATTCAATGTTATGATCCCTTGATTGATAGAATTCCTTATGCCTTGGTTGATTCCTTAGTTAATATTACCATAGTCCTTTTTATTAATTCAGTGAGCTGAGAAGCAAATAGTAACATTGGGGTAACTACTGCCAACCCTAAGACTTATTTCTTCTAGACCTTTCCCATAGTATCCCAGATAAGGAAATGAATTCAGAAGCAACTAGACCAAGGCTCCTATCTTTTCCTACTCAATCAACATTGTGTAGCTAAATCATCTGCTACCTGCAGATATCAAAGGATTTTCCAAGAAATCTGATAACCCAGGTCTGCCAGGGCAATTTTCTTTATACTACACCACACACAAATTTTCTTTTCACCAAATAAAGCTTTTCCTTTCCCTGAAAGAAATTATCTGACCAACTATTTGACTACCTGGAACTTCCTCACTCTATTTTCCCATCTCTCAGTCTATCCATTTAGAGACTGAATCTGTACATTCAAAATATTCTTCCTAGCACTAAGAGAATAAAGAAGCAGATAGATTTTAATTCTCAAAAAAAAAAAAAAAAAAACCACCTCAAGCAGTCCAAAAATGACCTGATGTGTAAGAAAATCTTCCTTACTGATATTAGCCTGAATAAATGATATGTGTTGGCAAAGAAATTAGAAACTAAAATGTATACTAGACTGGGTCTTTGACCACTTACTTTGTACCATGCACTATGCCACCATGGTTTTAAATTTTAATAAATATATTTTAATTAAAAAATATTGTTATTTGATTACTTATTTATTTTTTCTATAGAATTATGAATAGGGGAGATGAGAAACATTAGAGGAAACAAAGTCCAGTTTTTTGCCTATTGAAAATATACTGACTAAATTTTAGTACTGTCATTATTCTTAGATAAATATCTAGTAATGGGCTGAGTGGATTATATGAAAACATCTGTTTACTTTTCAGGGAACTGCCAAATTGTTTCCCAAAATGGTGGACCTTTTTGCTTCTGCATGTACAATGAATGTTTCATTGCTCCACATCTTCTCCGACACTCAGTTTTGTAAGTCTTTTGAACTCTTCTCATTGGTATATAGTATCATTTTATTGTGGTATTATATGACATTCTTCAAATAACTAATATATCTGAGCATATTTTCATATTTTTGTTTGTTACCTGCATATCTGTCCTAAAATATTTGACAAAAGAAATTTCTAAAAATTTACAGTATATCCATTCTCTACCCCATGGCAGGGGAGTGTAGGGAGTGGGAGTTGATCGAGCCATAATCTGACAATGAGGACATCTTTGTGTTTCATCACCAAGCACCGAGTGTTTCCCATCTGTTATTTCTGAGTCTCTCTGACTGATCCTTGAGCTGCTGAGGGATGTCAGCCAGCCCCTGAGATCTCACTTAGTGGCTTTCTTCCTTGAGATATCTCTGCAGTATCTTCAGTATAAAGGGCCCAGGATGTTTGGGATGAGGCACTCTTGTAGAGTTTCCATACTGGGCATCAACAGTAACTGGAACAGCTGTAGATGTGCTTGGGAAAAGATGTTTAGAAGAAAACTTCCTAGAAGTAAGATTCCAAGACTGTCTGAAAGCTACTTTTAAGGAATAAATCTTTCCCTAAAGGAGGACAGATACAAACCCTGTGCCTGAGAAATATGGAAATATCAGTATGGAAATCAGAAGATACTTCCTCTTCATTAAAATTCTAGTCCAAAATTTAAGGAAGTAAAAGGAAAAGAACCAGGGCTTTTAGAAAACAATGAAAATATGATTATTATAAAGTCCTGGTGCTCATAGAGTTTAAAAGTCATTTTGTCAGCAAAAACTGAGACCTGGAATTAGCAATGGTGACTTGAGAGCAGAGAAGCTTTAATTATGCTTAATAATCTGTCTGAAAAAGTCTAAATTTCTTTTTGTTTGTTTCAGAGATGGCATTTTTCAGTGTTTATATTTTACAGAACAAATGTTCTCATTGCCTTGATAATTATTTTGCTAAAAATACATAGTGTCTTCAAAATCATGCTCATGTATTCCATTTTTATGTTTTAAAAGGAAATGTATCATAAACTTCAGGAGAGTTGATAGTTTTCCATGTGATATTCACACAGATATAGGAATGCTTCCCAGTCTGGCTCCATGATTAAATCTCAGTGAAGTTCTTCATTCAGAACAAATGGACACCTGAAGTTACTGGGACAAGGGAGAACCCCCAGGTATCTGATATAAATTTTATCAAAATATTCTAGCTTTCATGCTACCACAACAGGTTTTGATACTTACAACAGGAATTGTGTGTCCTGCAAAGCCTATAATATTTACTCACTTAATACAAAAATCTCATGAAAAATATAATTATTGTCCCCAATATTAAAGATGAGGACTAAGGAACATAGTATTTATGTTGCTTTCAAAGTGTCCTCCACTTTTACATAGCAGAGTGGGATCAAGTCTTCAAATTCTGGCTGCAGTCGCACGGCTTAACTACTAAACTGTGTTGTGAAAGCTATGATATTTAGCTGGATCAAAAGTCAAAAATATAGATGCGTTGAAAAATAACCACTAACATAGCACTTTGCGTATGATTTCACAGCACTGTGAAGTTCTGAGAAGGGAAGGTTCACACTGAACAAGATGCCTATGTTGAAAACCACTTTCTACCCCATCTGTAATACAGATTTGCTTATAATAGTGTTTTCTATCACAGAAAGGCAGCAGATGACCTGTGTCAAGGTTTTCCTGGTTTTAGAGTCAGGTAGACCTATAGTCAATTGTACATGCTATTTTGAACCATTTCAGTTACACACACACAAAAAAAAAATCACTTAATCTGAGTCTTTTTCTTATTAGTGACAGCTCCTACCCAGGGTTCTCACAAAGATTTCTGTGTGTCTGGTTCACACATTCAGCTCTCAGATCATACTGAAGCACATTTACAGTCTAAGGATAAGGATACGGGTAGTAATCACCATCGATATTGTCTAAAGCCCCCATCCGGTGAAAGACCAAGGCAGGAATACTGGTGATGCCAGCGTTATACTGCTCCTCAAAAAGGGGACAGCTTCCTATTTTCATTTTTCATCTGGTTGTAAATTTACCTGAATGTGAAATATGATATCAATAATTTTATAATGTAAATTTATCAGTTTTTGTTCACAGTTTCCAGTAAGAACAATGAGCTTGAGAAACATTAAATGATTTAACTAAGGCCACACAGTTACCAACTGATGAAGTCGGGATTCAAACCCAAGACAGTCTAACTCCGAATTCCAAACACTCTGTATGTTATTGCATTATGAACAATGAACAATTTTTTTAAAGGAAGAGTAGGCTTTTTCCCTATTCAGATTCCTAGTGATATCCTATTTATGTTTGGGCATCTTATCATTGCCTTAGCTGACAGAAGTCTGTAATGCTATAATGAAGTAGATTTTTCATGAGAAATTATATTCTAGATTCTAGGAATGGCATATACCCTCCAAAATATTGAAAAGATAAATGAAAATATTATCATAAGTTACTTATGTAAGCAAAGTAGGTTATTTGCTTCTCTGAATGTATTTTGGAAATGTATTTTAAATATTAAGTTTTAATTTTGGTTTCAGATATTTTACAGCCGGCACAGAAAATACAGTGCAGATTGCTTTCTAGGACCTGTCAAAGGATAATATATATGTAATTGATTTCAGAGAACAGTGAGCATACTTTTATTTCCAATTTTTCTTTGGAATTTATTAAGTGGGGGAAATGGCACACTTCACTCATCCCTCCGGCAACCGCCGAGGCACAGCAGCTGTATTCCTTCCCTCGGAAGCTGCTTATTTCCTGGCAGTACTTTTGGACAACATTCCCAAGTAGGAACATGCTGGAAGACGTTTTGCTTTTGTCTTCTGCTCTAGTGTTTCCAGACTGTGATCAAGAGAGTAACAACCAGCAGGATCTTAAGCCAAGCTGTACTGTGTCTCCTGTGTGGAACAGGTTGAAGATCTGCTAAGAGTATCTTTTGGCAGAAACATGATGACTCTGCCTTCCGGATATTGTTAACTCCTGTTTTGTAGCGGAAATAATTAAAGTAGGTCTGTTGTTCTGGCGTGGTTGAGAAGCGGTTCTTTGCAGATATTTGAAAAGCATGAAGATTTGCACAGCCATTGTACTAGGAGAGGCTGGAACGGAGCAGCAACCGCCCCACCTGCCAATAGATAATGCCACTGAGTTCAGCACTTCATTTGGACCAAGGAGAAACAGCGCGCGGCCAGCTCCCTGCGCTGCACCCCAACGGCCGAAAGGGGGCGCGTGGACTCGTAACGGACCTGCCCGCGGCTCCGGAGAACCAGGGTTTGCAGTCAGCTGGAATCTATGTCTCCGGGAGGCGTCGCTGGGGCCGGGGACCGAGGGGAAAGTGAGTAAACACTGCCGGTTACGGCCTGATTCCGGAGTGGGGCTCTGCTGGGGTCTCTGTCCCGTCTATACTGTGACCTGTCCCGTTCTCGTGGGATATTTCAGCCAGACTCTTCTACGAAAGTGCCCACCACTTAGGAATTGAGGGCTCGAAACTAGAGCAGGCTGTGGTATTTTCAGACTGATAATTGTTTCTGGGGAGAAAGACACGAAATCAGGGAAAGTGGAACTCCATCTGCAATCTGGACACGAATATACGAGATATTGTGGACCCCAGTGAAATGAGGGAGGGGGGACGACGACACAGCCAGTGGCCGCCTGAGCCCAAGACAAAAGAAACTGTGTTCTCCTATATACCTGCTACTGCAGATTTCTTAATGGTTAGTTTTTCCTACAGTGTTAAAATAATTGAAAAAACTGAAAAATTGAAAAGTAGGTGTTTTAAAATCCACAGCATTGTTTAAATATTTTATTTATCCCCAAACTAGAATTCATTATACTTTTACCTTTTTAGCTGATAGGAGGAAACAAGATCATCAAAGAGGTATGTTTTGAAAATATGCCTTTTCAAAATACTCATTTTACTTGAGTAGCTTGTTTTCATTGTCAATAGTTGCTATTTAAAAAATTGTTTTTGTGATCTCAAGTAAGTTTTAATTAATTTCAGCTCACTGAAATGTCTTGTACAGCTGTGACTGGTATTTCCCATAAAATTATCAAGGCCACTTACAAATCTGGGTAAAGATTGTGCTAGGTCAAATTTCTGAATCATTTTAGAAGATTCAAACACAAAACTGATTTTATGTTGCAAACTACTGTTGTCGATTCTTGCTTAAAACCACCTGAAGTGAATTTTCTACAGAGTGTAAATGGTGGAAATATTTAAGAGCCAAAACTGTGGCTGCTTTTTTGCAAAGTAAATGTACTCAGTGAAAATAAAGTTTCTATTAAATATTCAAAATATGAAGGCACTTGATTTACATATAATATCTCCATTTCAAAGTTTAAATTAGGATGTCTATAAATTGCTAATTTTTACATGTCCATATTTGATAATTTATTTCATCCAGTTATTCCTACATTTTCAATTTAAAAACATTTTTTTCCTATTTATCTTCAAATATTTTCTCTCTTTTCCAAAATTACTTCTCGGAATGACCTACAGTTTGAGGAAAATGCTTCTTTTATGGAGTGGTGAAACTGAACACAGTCAAATGTCAAGTTCATTTTGAATTGCTGCTCTCCCTAATCACGTTCACATTATACTGACTCCTGCAGTCAGTCCAGTGGGACATCACGATAAATTTCCTTTCCAAAAAAAGTGTTTAGCATGGAATGCTTAGGACAACATTTGTTTATACTGTTCAGAGTGGCCATTTGCTGTCAGACAACATGCTAAGGTCACCAGTGCCCAGTGTGCTCTGAAATTTCTCTCTTCTGTGTTAGGCAGTGTCATCTGGGCTGTTTTACATCTTTAATCACAGTCCTGCAGACAACTTCTGTCCTAGGTTTTGTGGGGCACCAATGTACCTGCCCCTGAGTTTGTTAGAGGAAACAATCTAAATTCCACTTGTTGTGGCTTCGTTTAATGTAGACTATACAGATGATTATGATTTATCATTAATATTAAATCAGGTCTTTTTTTACTAGGTTCAGATTCTCAATAACTTTATTTTCTTTAATACCTAAATTTTCGTGTGAATGGTACTAAGATTATCTCCTTTTTTTCAAAGATGAGAAAATAAAAAACTGTTCATTTAATTTAACAAGTGCCACAAATTTCATCAGAAAGGAGAACTTTCTGCTGCCTCTCAGTCCCCTGGCTTCATTAAAATTAAGTACTTCCAGTTAGCTGCAGTTTATCTGCTGAAGTTTAATTAAATATAATCATTTGTTTAATGCCTGTCTTTTCCTGCTACTTAGAAGGAACACTTAAGTGATTAAAGACAACTTCAGTATTCAAGAGAAGCAGTGGCACAAAGCAGAATGGTCTGGATGCTGACAGTCTGGCATTCCAAATCTGATTTTTATTGACTGTTTCTTGAAAAAATGTTATAACCTATTTAGTAATAATAATAGCATTAATACTAAAAATGTCTATTACAGGTGACAAATGTACTGAGAGGAAACAAATCAGATACTGTATGTAAAGCAGTGAACACACTGAAAATCATAACTAGTAACTTTTATCTCAGAGATTCAACAGCTTGTTCAGAAAAAGCACTGATAAGAAGTTGTTTTTATTTTAATTTCTCAACTTGCAATTTATAAGCTGTATGTGGTAAGATGCACTAATATTAAGTGTAATCTTACTGTGTTTTTACATAGGTATAATACCCAGATAAACAGATAAATGTATAAACATTTTCAGAATCTCAACAAATAAACAAATTCTTGTTTATACCTTTTACCACTGAATAGTCCAAGCCAAATGTAACTATCAGTCTGTGGCCTCTATTACCATATATATGTTTTTAATTTCATATAAATGGCATCATTGTACATTAGGCAACTCATGTACATCTCTTTTCTTTAATTCATTGTTATACATGTAAATATTTTATTCTCCATTGGAAATGTATAATTTTCAGTTATTGTACATCTTTTTCTATTTTTATAATCTGCCTTTTTAATTGATTTTTAAAATTCTTAATATATTCAGGATATGAGTGTGTTGGTAATTTATTATTCAAATTTCTTCTTGTATTCTATGGCTTGTCTTTGCACTCCTTTAATGGTATCTTTTGATGAATAGAAGCTCTTAATTTTAATATAGATAACTTTTCTTTAGTAGTTTGTGCTTTTGTGTGTTGTGTATAAGAATTCTCTTCTTACCCTATAGTCAAAAAATTTTATGGTTAGTCTTCTAGAATATAGTCTTAGATTTCACATTATCTTCTAGAATATTTGTAGTCTTAGTTTTTACATTTTCCCCTCCTAATGTAAAAGTCATTCATTCATCTCAAATTAATTTTAATTAATTAAAATTTATTTTTAAATGAATTTAAAAACTAATTTACCTCAAACTAACTTTTATGTAAAGTTTGGGGTATGTATCAAGGTTCTTCTTTGTTCCATATAGATAGAAAATTTTCCAAGCTTCATTTATTCAAAAGGCTAGTCTTTCTTCCACTTAAATTAACTGACAAAATATTTGTGGATCAGCTGATAACATTTTGATGGGTACTCTCTATACTCTCCAGTCTCCACCATTGTTCACATCAATACCATCACACTATAACTTTAAAATAATTCTTGCAACCTGAAAATATGATTTTCTATTTTTATTCTTCTTTAAAATTATCTCAGTATTCTAAATCTTTGGCATTCCCATGTACAATTTAAACAGCTTGTCAATATCCACACAGAAAAATTTAGGAGTATGTATACATGTGTAAACACATACATATACATATATTTGCTTTTTCCCTGTCCATTTGAAGAATAGAGAGTAATGAAATTTTAGACTGCTGTTCAACTTGGTATTGTCCAATGTTTCCTTTTAGACTTGGGTTTTATGGATTTTTAGGAAGTAAAATAGGGTGTAAATAATGTCAGTTTGTCCCATGACTGGTGCAAGAGTCTTTAATCACTTGATTCAAAATAAATCTGCCAGATTTTCCATTATAAGATTATTCCTTTCATCTTTTTTATTAATGTGAATGGAGATATTCAAAAGTTTGACTATTGCAATATTCAACCCACTTTTCTTCACTAGTTTTAGCACCCAATAGTATTTTTTTGTGTTTAGTGATCACCATGATGTTCTAATTTTATAATTCTAAATTCATTCATCATTATTTCACTGTGAGAGAGAACTACTTTATGATAATATAGAATATACATTATATATAAAACAACACAATTATATAATTCTGTTATTTTATGTGTTTATATGTGATATATACATACATACATAAATACTTAAAATGAATCTGGATTCAAATGATAATTCTATTAAGAGGTAATAATTTGTTACTGTCATTATTTTTATGCTCAAATTTGACCAGTGGGAGCTTCTTCAAAATGGCTTCATATTCTTTTCTATAAGTCATCATTTTCTGAATGCCATCTTACTTTCTGGCACATAAAGTCTCCCTAGATTCGTCTTGAAAAGTCTCTGCCCAGGCTAGTAATCAGTCTTTTCTCCACAGAGACCTGTTTCCTTTTAGTGGAGATTAAATCGAGTTGACACAAATTGTGGTCGTCTCTACTTATGTATTACTACTCCAAGTTCGTCTTTTCCTTTGTTGTATTCTGTCAGCCTCCACCATTGGTTGTCATTTCCAGCATGTTTCTACACTTGTCTGATTACTCATTTCACTTCTCAAGATACCAAAGCTGGCTGCTGCCTTTGAGATTTTCTCCTCCTTCAAAGAGCCAAGTGAGCAGTGGTCAGCAAGATCTCCACCCTTCCTCAAACATCTAACGTCAGTTCCATGTGCCCTTTCTCTGAGCTTGTGGATTCTGAGAACAGCAGACTAGTCCCTTGGCTCCCCAAATTTGGGGGCTGGTACCTTTTCGGGACCTCCAACTTTTTTAGTCTATTTCTTTATATTAAATTCTCTATTAAAATATGTGGTCTAAGTTTTATTTTTCCTGGCTAGAAAATGATTGACACAATAACTAGTTAGAGAAAGACAAAAATTAAAAAGATCATTTATGTACAGAGCTGGGATGATGTTGTAGAAGTATACATATTCATTGTTTTGAATATAAATTAGTGGCAACCTTAAATCTCCATCAGAGAATTATTTCCTTTTCTAAAATGCTTTGAAAACATCTCATCTCATTCTCAGTGTGTGACTGACTGTCAAAAGAAGGCAGCCTGAAAAGGAGAAAATCTGTGAGTATCTTTAGGAAGCCTAACAAAACCTTGGCACCTGGCCTTCTTCCTCCTTCCTACCCATGATCCCTTTCTTCACCTCCACATCAGAGTAGTTGGCTTTGCTCCATTGTAGAAACCCTCCAGCATCTCCTCGTGAACCCCCTCACCTGCATTGCCCATTCACACAGCTAGTTCCCATTCTCTCTTGCTTTTTCCAGCTGTAATATTTTTCTAAAGAGTAGAAATCTACAGGTAGGAAGCAAAAGCTGGTTTTGCAGAGATTTCTATAAAAGGTGTTTGCCCCTCCCCCCCTTTTTAACATACTTTAGGATCATGAGGGAAGCTCAGATCTGGCTCTGTGTTACCTACTGGACCTCTACCAGAGAAGAGCCTACAGCTGTCGCCTATGACGGGACAGAACCAGTTTTGTGGAACACAGGTTTTTGACACAGGAAGAGTACCTGTCTCTTCCTAAGGATTTCCTTCAGGACTGAGGATAATTCATTTACTAGCAAGAATAGCCCCTGGTACTTCACCCTTTTCCATTATAACGAGAATGTTCAACCGCAAGGGCCTGGCCTCTCTGGCAATCGTTAGATGGCGTGAGAGAGTCCAAACATAATCCCTGCCTGCAGTGGGCTGTTCAGGCCAGACCCTTCTGACTCCTGTGAAATGACTTTGTGACACTTAACTGTCAGTCTGGGTTGGGGCAGGGAGATGCACTCATAATTAGAAAACCATCTCAGGTTTATTGGGGCATTAAGTGCCTTTGCTGGTAGTAAATTCCAGGTTTCACAAATATATTTCTAATAGCAGATTGATGCTGAGAGAGTCAGGGTTTGGTGGCGAACATTCAAAACAGAATTTTTGAGGTGTTAAGATGGTGCGACTTAGTAAGTTTATGAGAAAGAGAGTCTGGAGTTAGTGTCCCATGAGCGGAGCGAGACTGACTGCACCCGTGGTCAGGGGCGATCAGATATTTATCCTGGCTGGATATGGGGAGGGGACTTCTGGGTAGATAACATTATCTTCTGATGTGTCACAGGCCTATAAAAGAATGCTTTAATCAATAAAGAAGTAGAAGAATAAAGAATAATGGTCATAGGGAATTTGTAAATGAGATAAGAGGTAGGTAGAGGCAGGTAGGGAGGAACTTCTGTGAAACTCTCCAGAGGCGTGTGTAATGGTCCATCACGTTGATTGTCTTTCCAGAGGTCTGTGTCCTGGTCTATTGTGCAGATTGTCTAAGAAGAAATGTTTGGCCTCTAGCTTCATGGGAGGCCACACCCATTCAGCTCTGTTCATTCTCATGTAGGTTTGAAAAGTGCTGCTTCCCTTTCAAGCTTTCCCTCATCAAGATCACATTGCTTGACTCTATAATTAATAGCACATTTGTTCTACTACTTTGAATAATGATCTTTGCATCCCATCACCTCTGACCAAGTAGTGAGAGAGCTCAAACGGGAAAACGTACCCTCACCCATTCCCCTCTGGGTTCTTCTAGGCAAATAATCAAATACACATTAGATCCATAAAGGGGGAAAAAAGGTGGTTTAATGTTAGCGTGTATACCTCCTGTATACATGGGAAAAACCCAGTTAGACTTGCTACACAGTGTTAGTCTCCACCTTAAAGCCTTTCAGACAGATGTAGGAGGTGGGGGTGCGGGTGGGGGAGGGAGGAGCTCTGTAAAGAAAGATGTGAGCTTTTTACAGATTAAGGGTCTGCTTTCTATACTTCTGAGTTCAATAAAATAGGTCTTCCATTATGGTGCAGGAAATGTCCTTACAAAACAAAATTTTTCCTTTACACTTGCAAATATCTTACTAAATCAAAACCTCTACCCAGTGCTCAGAGCCCCTCTAGGAAATAGCACATTTTGCCAAAAAGATATATTTTAGAACTTGCAGATTTTTGCTCTCCGACAGAATTTATTTGAAAATCTCAATACTTTTTTGAATCTGAGAGACAGTGCCGTATTCTACCTAATGATGTCATCAAGGCAGCTAGGACATGTGTGAGCTAGGACGTGTGAAACTAGCGGAACAGTGGGAAGGAGGAGCTTCAACTTTGGGGGAGAAGTTTCAGCCGTGTGAAATGTATAAGCAAGCCTTGGTCCTTGTCTGGAGTGAAAGGAATTCAGAAATACCAGACAGAAAAATAAAGTTTAGTAAGAATGCAACAGATAATAGAAAGTACCTTTGGAGACACAGTCGGAATGGGCGGCCTGTTTCTCCAAGAGGCAGAGAAGAAGTGTGCGCTGGGCCTGCTCTGGGGAAGGATTTGTATCTGCTTTTCTTACCTCAGGCACTTCTCTGCCTGGCTGGTGCTCCCGGAACCCCTCTGGATGCTCTCTGGGTGTTTTTCAGCCACTTCCAAGTTCTCTCTTCTCAAAAGTCCCCTTTTACCTTCCTTGATCCTTGCATATTCTCCCGGCCTCTCGTCTGCTGGCAGCGCTGTCGCCATGTTGTTACTCATACGTGTCTCTCGTGTTTGTCTCAGCTCATACCCACCAACTGCCTGACAGATGCTTCCTTTTGCTACCAATTGAGGGGGTCAAAGGAAAAGTTTCCCCATTTCTCTGAGGTTCTTCACAGGCTGCACAAATAAGCAAATTAACATTCGGTGTAGTAAGAGAGCAGCCCAAATTTCGTAACAACACGTGGAGGATTTACATGGCAGTCAATTCTAAGGTACCTGGGGCACACGCATTTATATCCCGAGCTGAGGGGTGGAAAGGTTGGTGCGCATGAGGGTGAGCTGAGACACCCCAATGACATTTCTGGGTTTGTCCAGAAAGAGTTTGTGGAGAGAGCCGTTTGGTCAGGATCACACACTTTATTAAAAGCAGTAATAGTTTAATCTCCCTGCGGGCTGGGAAAGTTACTTTAAGGGAGTGCACATGTGTGTGCCGTTTGCGCTGCCCACATCTCTCAGAGGCAAATGGGTGTATCGAGGGGGCTGGAGCTCTGAGAACCAGTAAGGTTATCTAAACTAAAGCAGTGAGAGAAACTTAGGGTGTGAACCACACCCAGATTGCTTATAGGGTCCTTGCTCTTAGCAGTTTTCACTATGCTTTTCCCACATCAAAGGGGACCTGGGGTTTCGGGGAGAGAGGATAACTCACCTCTGTACATTCTTCTAGGGATTATGAACAAAAGGCCATTTCTGGATTAGGAGAAGTGTGGAGGGCAGGGAGTGGCAGATGGCTTCTTTGATTAAAGACAGGTCTACAGGGTTAGAAGAATAGGAGCTTCTCTTTTGCCTCTAGGGCTGCGCTGTCCACTGCCCTTGGCTCTTGGGTCAGAATGGGACATCCACAGGAGACCAATTCTGAGAAACTTGGGGTGTTCTGTTTTAACCCCTATACCCACAAAACTCAAATTTTCTTTTCCAAGTTGGAGTTGGGTGGGGTTTTCATTTTATTAAAGATATTTTCCTCTGTTTTCTCCTTTAGTTGCTCCTGAGTAAGTTCGTTTGCTAGCCAGGCACAGATATTACCATTCTTGAGTTTCCCTGGCTTTTTCTATGTCATATATTATGAATCCTCCATTCATTAGTTACTGCTGATCTATTTTTTAATAGATACCATTACTATGAGGGCCTTGGGGGTCTCCCTCCAAGGATCTTGTGAGTCTGAGAGAAGATTTCATCAGGCCCATCCACTCCAGGAACAAAGAAAGTAGCACAAGCAGCAGAAAGCAAGGGGAGTTTATTGAAGTGAAGGAGACAGCATACCCTTCTAGGGCAGGCTATTCTGTGGGGGGCACGACGCAGCCACAGGTGTTTTAGTTTTGGGTTTTTTTTAACTTGCCTTTTTCCCGTTCTCATCCCCACTCGGGTGGGATAAGGCTTTGGTTATGTTGTCAGTGGTTGCCTTTTAAACTGACCAGAGGACTTCAGACTGGTGCTGTTTTATCATTTGCTGCTTTCTGATTAGAGGATGTCAGATTGGTGACATTTTAAGATTAATTACTTCTGTTCCCTTCCCCTCCCCACCCACTTCCCAGCTCATGGCTGACTCACTACCGAGCAATACTACTTATTTTTTCTTTATTTTTTAAAGAATTTGCATAATAAAATTCTATTATCAGGAGTACTTCCATCTTACATAAAGTATGGACTGTCTTGATGAAAAAGTATGACATTTTTAATAAGTGGATTGTAAAAGGCTCTGGGATAGTTTCAAGCAGCTGATTCAGGGTCTATGTCCCGGCTTGTTAAGACATCTGAGGAGAACACTGCCTCTGACCTTACCAGTTAGCCACCTTCCCATCTCAGTCATCTCTGGGCCTCTCCATCATACCAGAGCCAACATGGAGGGCAGTGCTGAGCCTCTGAAAGCCTCAGATCAGATAGCACAGCTGTCGTCTGGGAGTAGAGTTCACCAATGCAGCGTCCGTGATCCTGAGAATCTGAGACTCTGGGCCTTTCTTCAACAGAGGACTCCTGCAGAAAATGTTAAATTAAAAAAAAAAAAAAAAAAAAAAAAAAAGGTGGGGGTCATATAGAAAACTGTTCTTTGAGCTTTTCAATGGTGGATAAATAGAAAATATTTCTATCCACTTGATAAGTAACTTAGAAAAAAGACAGATTTCAAGTCTATGTAGACACATTATTACATAATAATAAATGTCCACAGCTTTCTTAGAAAGAGCACAGTGAAATTGTCTAACCATGTTAAACATTTTCTTGTAATTCAGCTTCAGCACAGAAGCAGGAAGGAAAAACTGGAGCTTTAAAGGGTGATGTTCTGCCTTTGAAGTCCTGGCTCCCCCATGGTTAACCTTATCGCCTCTTTTCAGTGAGGTCAGGTCTGCACTCACAGAAGGGATCAATTCCTAGAACAGTCCTTCTCAGAAAACAATGAGTTCAGAAGAGTGCACTTCTCCTAATCCCTGTTCTGTTCAGCTAAGGGAATTGAACCATGATTGAGTTGGGATCTGGGTCTTACCCATTAAGTGGTGGTGTGAGATATAATAGAACTATTGGTTCTAGAACCTGCATAATCCAAGTTGGTAGTTTCCATAAATTTCAGACTCCTCGTTTGAGAAAATACCTGCTTGCACGTCTCACAGGGTTGTTGTGATGATCCCGTGGGACAATGTGTGTGAAAGAGCTTTAAAATAAGATTGGTGACTATATATGTGAACCTTACTATTGTCATTGAATATTTGACCTTGAATCCCAATCCCTGGGCCTTCAGGATCTAATCTTGTTAGAGTTTATGAAAACCCCAGTGTAACATTCTATTCAACTTCTTTCAAGATCCTACCTTCACCTGCTGTGACGCTTGCTTCTAATGAGCTCATTGCAAAGGCATTAATGTGACGCTGGGCCTATTTTCTCTTCAGAAAAGGTGATTCATCTCTCTTGTTGTTTTAAACTTCCCTCCTTCTAAGTTAGCTTTGGAATTCAGGGTTCCCAGTGCAGCCTAAACTTGACATGGGAGGATGAGCCCATAGATAAAGGGATGTGAAATCAAGTTTGGATGTGAAGAGTAAAAAGCATGTGAATTCAGACATGTGGGATATGGGGGAACCTGACCCCTGTCAGGCACTGCACGTCCGCATTCTGCTTTTGTTTTTTTTTTTCCTCTGTTGATTTCCCCTTTTGCCTATATGATCTGAGATTTTTGTTAGTTAATTATCATGTGTATTATATATCCCATTCTGCTTTTGAATTGACTTTGGATCTCCTATCCTTTGCAGATAGATACCTGCCCAAGCTTCCTCTCTGGAGAACTTTCTTGACAAATTACAGCAAGATCCTTTCTCTTAGGAGTATGTTAGAACAATGACAGAAGCAGACATCATGTTGTTCATAGAGCAGGAAGGTGATTCTCACCTTTGAAATCCCCTTAAGTTAGAGATCTCTCTTGGCTTCCTCACTTCTGGCCTCTGCCAGGACTTACTCCACCAATTTACTTACACTTTTTTCATCACACAGCCACTAGCATCTTCTTTGACGCTTGATCTCACATGGTCAGGGATAACTTTCCACCTCTACCATTTACCTTTTCCCTTCTACACTAAGAACACACTCAGATACAAGACCCTTTTCCTAATCAGACACATTTTGTCTTTTGACCATACCTCATCATCTGGCCCAACCTTGTCCCCTGACGCTACTCTCTGGGCCTTAACCATTCTCCTATTATGATATACCCAATGGATTGCAGTCATTCTGTTTGTTTCCCTAATCTTTCAAGGTTCCAAGTGAGGGACTCACTCTCAGCCACGCAAAGACCTAGACAGTGATCTACATGACTTCAAAAGTATTCCCAGAACATAGCCAGGGGCCCATCACCTGTTGGTGACCCTGCCCCAAACCTGCCTCTGGAAGGAATTTCCTTAGGTCAGCCAGAGAGTCGTCCTGCATCCCCTGTGTCCTGCAGATTTTCTCTCAAGAAAGTGTTTCCATAAAATCAGAGAAAATTGGTTCTCAGTTGCCAGTCTTTTGAAGTAGATTATCTCTAAGTAGAGATCTTTATTTCCAAAATGAATTTTTTTCTATAAGGAGACTTGTGTCTTAGTCTCATTTAAAGGAAGTTCATGGTTAGCCTGGAGCTCAGGCTTACAGAAACTACAAAGGAGTCAATTTCACCTCATATTGAGGACCAGCTTGTACTTTTTTAACCCTTTAGGAGGGAGGCATGTAGACAGAGGCACTGCACACCTACCATCTCCAGTTGCTTCATTTTCATTTGTGACATCCCAATTAAAAATATTGTTATATGATACAACCACAATAATACAACAACAAAAAATGTTCAGGAGCTTTAAATGTTAGAAAATCAAAGGCCATATTTCAGAACCTAGACTTGGAAGTCTTTCCCTCTGCTTCCTCATTTTCTAGAGCATAATACAGTCATGAGGTATAGTAGTTGGGGTGGATTGCATGGGCATAGGACCCAAATTTTCCCACTCAACCTCTAGAAATATAAGAGACTTCACATATTCCGAAAACCAAACTGGATACCTGGGATCTTAAATTCATATAGGTAGAGAAGTCCTGTGAATTTTGGGGTGAGGAATAGTTTCTACCTACCCCCAGGTGTCCCCTCTATCCTTAATGCAACCTGGGGAGATGAGCACTGCTCCCCAAGAATCCACACTCTTAATGAAAATTTCAACTGACCACCAATTCCCATTTCCTCTCCCCATGTGACAGGCTCGAGAATTGAAAGCCAGAATTCCTTGCTCTGTTTAGAGAGGTCAGGAGAGGAGAAGCAGTTCAAATGAAGGCAGAGTAGATAAGGTCTTCACAAACATGGGAGTAGTGAAGAACATATAAGACTTCGGAAAGAAATCTCCACATATCTTCAAGTGGCCCTCAAATCACTCCTTGTTGCTCAAGGAGAACTGGGCTCAAAGCTGGGAACGTCAAATGTGGATCACCTGGCCCCACCTCTCAGCCTCTGTAAGACAAGTGCTCAGGGTTAACATTTTCCTGAAAACACAGTTAGAAAAACCGTGCACAGTAAATGTAGAACTCATTGAGCTTTTGGGGTGAATGGTTGTTTAGAGGATCATGGCAAGGCAAGGACTAAGGTAAGTCTTACCTAAGACCCCGCCATGTCCTGGTCGTTGATCTAGAAACACTGAACTTGATGAATTCTCCCACTGAATGGGCACCCCAGGAAAGGGAAGCCCCTTCCCATGGAGACTACATGGTTCCTCCATTGATGACATCACTCATCAAAAGGAATCATTTCTCTGGTGCTGAAAATTTTCCCCATAGTTGTTTTATAATGCAAAAAACCCATCAGTCAAATTTAAGACATTTAATTTTCATACCAAAAGCACAAGGGTAAACTTGAAAAAAGAGCTGCTATTTCTTAATCAAAATTATAGTTTACATTCAGCTTCACAATATTGTACATTGCATGGATTTTGACAAATAATGACATGTATCTACCTTTATTGTATCATACAGAAGTAATTCTGTCCTAAAGACACCCTGTAATCCACCTATTCCTCCCTCACACCCACCCCACCCACCCCCAAATCCTTGCAGCCACTCATCGTTACTTTGATGCACAGACTGAACAACAAAACTGGGGCGTTAAAATGATAAAGCCCCACACAGCACATGAACACATTGCCCAACCTCCTCTCTTCTGGCAACCTCAGCCTTGCTGTCATCGTCCAAAAGTTTTATTTCATCGCTTTATTTGCATTCTTTGTCCATATTCTAAATATAGGTAAAATCCTCCAGTGTTTAACTTCTCGTTTTGATTCATCTCAGTCGACAAGATAGTTTAGATTTCCTTTGATGTTGTCATGAATGGCAAGATTTCACCTTCTATGGCTCAGTATTTCAGTGTGTGTTTGTATTGTAAATAGTATTTTAATAAACATAGGGGTGTACACATTTCTGGGATAATACTTCCATATTCTTCAGATAGTTACCTAGGGGTGGGATTCCTATGGTAATTCCACTTTTAATTTTTTGAGAAATCTCCACGGTTTTTCCAAACTCCACCAACAGTGTATGGGCGACCCTTTCTCTACCCCGACACAAATACTTGTTTCTGTTATTTTATATCGGCCATTCTCTCCAGTGTAAGGCGATAATCTCATTTTGGATTCAGTTTGCATTCTTTTAATAAATGATGAACATTCTTTCAAGTGACTGGTGGTCATATGTATATCCTCACTGAAGAGGGGTCTGCTGAGACTGCCCATTTTTCAAATTGTATTGAGTTGTAAGAGAGTTTAGAAAGCTTGAATATAACCCCTTGTAGATATATGATGTGTAAATATTTTCTTCCATTCAGTCGGGTGTTGTTAACTTCTGTTGATAATTTCTTTTGCATACAAAAACTTTTTAGTTTAATATGACAGTTTTAATCAAAACTATAGTTTACTTTCAGCTGAGGAAATGTTTTTTGTGTGTTTTTTAAAATTTCCCTCGCCATTGGAATTTAGTCCCAAAGAGATCTTTAAGGACAGTATCCTGAAGTGTATGATATATGTTTTCTTCTCTATATTTTCTAGTTTCTTGTCTTATGTTGAGATCTCTCATCCATGTTGAGTTAGATTTTGGAACGCAGTATTTGGAAGTGCTCCAGTTTCCTTCTTTTGTGTATGGCTGTCCAATATCCCCAATACCTTTTGTTGAAAGCTAGCTAAAGTTTCATCGATTTTGTTTCTTTTTTTCAAAAAATAAGTCCTGGCTTTACTGATCTTTCATATAGTCTTTTAAAATTTATATTTCATTTATATATGTGCTATTTATTTTTTTAAATAATTTCCTTCCTCTGACTGACTTTTAATTAATTTGATATCTTATTTCAGCTCTTGAAGGTATAAAGTCAAATTGTTTGGTTGATACTTTTCTAGTTTGTTGAAGTATGAACTTTCTAGTACCACTTTTGGTACGTCCCATAGGTTCTGATCACTCATGGCTTCATTTTCATTTTTCACCAAGAATTTTTAAAATTCTCTTTTTATTTTCTCATTGGCCCAGTTGTTATTCAGGAGCATATTGTTTAGTCTTCACCTATTTTCTATTTTTCTATCTTTGGCTGAGTACTAGCTTTATAGCTTTGTGATTAGAAAAGATACTTACATAACTGCAATCTTCACACATTACTGATACTTTTTTATTGCCCAACATTTGATATATAATTGAGAACATTCCATATGCACTCAAAAAGAATGTAAATTCTAATATTTTTAAATAGTGTTCTGTCCATGTCTACAGAGTAGTCCCTGATCTTTTTACTGTCTTCATAGTTTTGTCCTTTTCTAGAATATCATATAGTTGGAATCATATAGTATGTAGTCTTTTCACATTGGCATCTTTCACTTAGTAGTATGCATTTACGTTTCTACCATGTCTTTTCATGTCTTGATAGCTATTTTAAATACTGAATATTTCATTGTCTGAATGTGATAGTTTACTTACCCATCTGTTGAAGGACATCTTTGTTGATTCCAAGTTTTGGCAATTAGGAATAAAGCTGTTAAAAACATCTGTGTAATGTTTTGTGTGGACATAAATCTTCAACTCATTTGGATAAATGCCGTGGAGCAAAATTGCTACATTGGTAAGAGTATGGTAAGCATGTGTTTACGTTTCAAAAATAGTCAAACCATCGTCCTGCATTCCCACCAATGAATGAGATCTCCTGCTCTTCCACATTGCATTTGGATGTCTTCAGTATTCTGGATTTTAACCATTTTATTACCTGCATAGTGGTTTCTCTCTCTCTTTTTTTTTTTTTTTTTTTTTTTTTTTTTTTTTTTTTTTGTAATTCCCTAATTAAACAATGTGCTTAGAAGCTTTTCATAGGGTTAGTTATCTGTATATCATCTATGGTGAGGTGTTTGGATCTTTTGTGTATTGTTACTGGATTTTTCATGTTGATTTTTAAAAGTTTTGGTTTGTTTTTTTAATGTTTTCGGTAACAGCTCTTTGTGAGATGTGTCTTTTGCAAATGATTTCTCCCAGTCTGTGCTTTGATATTTATTTTAATGAAGACCAATTTAACTTTTTTTCTTGGGTTGTGTCTGTGGTATTCTATTTTAAAAGCTATTATGAAACCATTGTCATCTACATCTTGGTATCTTTTGAAAAATCAGATTAAAACACAGATAACCAGCTCTTAATTTCACTCTGACAACCTCCTAGGTGTATTCACTGTATCCCTTCTCTTTAAATTAAGACTGGCTCCTTGAAGTACTCCTCACAACCAACAGGGAGTACTTGTCTCAGGGATTTCTTTTTTCCTGCTAAATTTTAACAATTCTCTAGGTCTTCCAACTGGTCGGGTAAGGAATTTCTCTAGGGTGGTGTTATGCACAGCAGCATAGCAGATCTTTGTGCTCTAAAGGTAGAAGATTTGTTGCAGCACCTCAAGGAGAGCAGCAGCGGCTCTAGCCTTCTAGAAATGGTTCTATCCAGATGCCCTCGAGAAATTCACAGCCCTGACCATCAGACGTAATTTGTCTACAAAGCTAGAACATTTTCCTATTGACCAGAGCTGGCTGAGGCAATTCATAGCCCTGAAAACAGATAGAGATGTCAAGGAACATCCTTAGGGCCATCACCATAGAGATGACAGAGCACATGGAAGATCTTAGGTGTACTGGTGGTTTAGGGTGTAGCGGTTTAAGTCATGACCCTCAGCACTCTGCAGATCTGCTGTGTGTGCCGTTTAAATCAGCAACACGGTGGTTCTCATCTTCTACAGCAAGGATATGTATCATAGGATCATGATAGACATGACCTTCTCTTACAGTTTCCTTACTGGATGGCAGTGATGACTCCAGGTCATTGTCAATATTCTTAGCACAAATTCTTACTTTTAGGTGTCAAAGAATATGGGGATTCAGATACGAGACTAATTTTTCATTAATTTGGAAAACTCATGTCACACTTGCCACACGTTTAGTGAGTACACTATGTTCTGGAATGACAGAGTATAACTTGATCAATATTTATCAACCTACATATCCTGAACTGTAAGTCTCTGTTGTTTTTAAAGCATTATTTATTTAGAGGGAGGAAGCAGGCAGGTAGGAAGGGAGAAAAATCTCTATTTAGTTGTTGATGGGGGTTGTCCGCATCCCACCCCGCATCCAGGGCTGTGAATCTGGGTTCGGGCTTTTAAGTGGGCTTCGCCATCTGGAGTCATGGACTCAACCATTCAGACCAGGGCTCCCGAGAACTGTAACTTTTAACTCCCCTTGATCAGGGAGGAGCAAGCTGATTGCTCAGGCAGGGACTTGAAGGAGTGTAAATCTTCTATGATGGTCAGGCTCCAGTCACATGATTACTCATTCCTTTCCCTCTATGTAATCAGTTTAGGAACTAAAAGGGGTAATCATATCAACAAACTTGAGTCTCACTTTAAATGGGAACACCAGTTTACTAACTTACTGATTCCATATGGCAGTATAGCAAATATTGGTGCTTCTCAATGGGTTCTTCACATGATTAAAGAATTCATGCAGAATCTTGGATCATTTGAATATCATTACACACAAGACCATGTAAATATATACTTTCTCTGCCTAAGCTATCTAAAACAGAATAATCAGAAGGTTTGAAACTATCATAGTGTGACACTGAAGAAGTTCAATAAGCATTTAAAGTTTTTAAATATAAAATACATTACCACTTGTATATTTATAATAAAGATATACAGGATGTATAGAGAAGGAAAGAAAATTTCAATGAAAATTTTAATAGGTATTTCTGCAACCTGCCGCTTTGATACTCAATGTGTACATGTGACATGGATTAATGAATAGATGAGCACATTAATATTCCCATTCATTTTTGAATATGGTTTAGTAAACCAAAACATGGATTTCATTTTTTTGTTTTTGTTTTTTAAAGAAAGGTGCACGTAGGAATGAAGGCAAATAGGCAGTCAGGCAGGAAAAGAGACGAAGGAGAAGTATTTTAAATGATTTTCACTTAATGGATCACACTGGTTGTCCCCCGGGAACTCGGGACTTGAATCCAGGGTATGTACCTTGCTCCTTCAGAGGCAATTTACCTAACTACTGCTCTACCAGGGCCTGCCAGGATTTGTTTTAAGAAAGAAAACTCGAGAAAATTTATTTGAAAATATTTTAATAAATAAATATATCCAATAAATTTAAATGGACGTTTACATATTTTCTAAACATGAAGACAATATAAAGCTAAATATCTTTTATATAAAAAATAAATATAAAATATAGTAATAAAAATAAATAGATAATAAGTAACACTAGTGTAGTCATTCTGATGGGTTGATTCCACTGTTGCTGAACGTTTTTAACATTCTGGATTATTACAACTGACAAAAGTATTTAGTGGATCAATTCAATAAATTGTGTGACTAATGCAGAAATAAGAGCCACTTGAAATGAATAAAATCGTAAGTTCGAGGGTGGTATGGCCTATAAATAGTCGATGAGAAGCACGTCACGAGGACCCCAGGTGTCCACCCTTGACTCTCAGCCTTCCGTGCAGGCTCGTGACTAAAGAGAAGGCTCTCAGGATGTCCACTCTGACAACCTCCCAGGCGCA
>RJWH01008477.1:0-30134 GCA_004363575.1 Solenodon paradoxus
GGAGGGAAATCAGGTTTTAACCCTCATGTTATTTATTTTGCCAAAACTGCACTTTTGACTCTATTGCTGGCAAGACCGCAGCGTCACTTTCAAGCATTATCGCACAGTCGATGTTGTCATGGTGGAAACCTGATATAAAACACTCTTTCTCCCGCTTTGCTATTGATTTAACATCAGAAGACCATTTTCTCTTTATCTCAAGCAGATGCTAAAAGGAACCAGAGGTGGCTGGAAAGGACATCTCCTGAGCCAGGTAAAGCTCCTCCCACTGAAAGGAGATAGCTGTCCTTTCTCTGGAGCATCTGGCTGCATCTTTATACACAGAAAGGCCTGTCACCCTCCAGAGCCAGCAGGGCTCCAAGCGTCAAATGAGGCGAAGGACACGTCTGGCCGACTTAATACACGTGTGCCCTTCACCTTGAATAGATGTGTGGAACCGTACTTGACAACACCTGCACATTTAAGCTGCAACAGGTGATTTGATAGCCCCAAGTCCGTGACGTCGTCACACATGGTGGTTAGGTGGCCAGTGTGCACGCGCGTCGTGCGCGTGTGCTGAGGCCGTCTCTGCACGCCCCGAGCTGGACGTCCATGGAGACCGCATCTGTGACGGGAGGGCCGCGGACTCGCCTCCGTGACATTCGTGCGTCGACCAGCATGTCCGCTGTCCCACGCCCCAGCTGCCAGGCATGACCGTCTCTATGATGCTGACTCTCAGATCCCACAAGCCAGCGGGGTTTCTTTCCTGTCTGACCGAGCGCGCTGAGCAGGACGCCCTCATGTTCGTCCCTTTATCACAAACAGCAGGATTCTTGCTTCTTTGTTTTCGAAGCAGCATTTTATCCATTTTACGTCGCTGTTCATCCTGGTTCTCTCCGTCCGAGTGTGAACCTGGGTCCTCGGACGTCTGAGGACATGTCCAAGAGCTGCCGCACCAGGGCGCGTGTGGTCGCCCTCCGTCCGCCGACAGCGGCGCCTCCCTGTGACCTGCGGGCGCCTCCCGTCTGCATGTGGGGAGCGGGCTGGCAGCAGACAGGCAGCCAGGAGCTGAGGTCCGGGTCCCCGTCCCTGCCGTCGTCTCCACATTTGTCTGCAGTGGCCGCTGCTGCCAGGCGCCCCTTTCTGCTGGAGAAGCTTGCGGGGATGCCTCGGGGGGGGATGCCTCGGTGGTGCAGTGGCCTGGGGGAGGGCCGTGCTCTCCATTTTCAGTGTGGGGACATTACACACGCTTTGCTAAATATATTTCTAAGTGTAGTATTTCCGATGGTATTATAAACAGAGTAACATTTCTTTACCAATTATTGCTGACACCAGTAAGAGAATTACCATTGATTTATCTTGTGAAAGCACTTTTATTTCAGAATAATTCAAGGCTGACAGTATTTCAGAAACAAGACTGAGGGACTGTGCCCCGTGCTGGCTCCCAGGACGGCGTCCGACGGAACCCAGGTGGGTTCTGACACCGGCCACCAGCACAGCCCTCCCGGCCCGCGCCCCTGATGGACGCTGCCAGAGCATGAGTGCCCGTGCTGACCTGTGCCCGCGGCCTTACTCTGCCCTCCTCACTCTGCTCGGGGTTTGGGGGTGTTGGCTTCCCCAATCCCGTGACCTCAGTGAAGACAGTCAACTTCTGTTCCCAACACCCTCCAGATTCCCTCTCCTGACGGTCGGCGGTAGAGGTCACGGGCTCTATGAGCCGACAAAAAGCCCCGCGCTCTTTGATCAAAGAGGGGAAGGGAGCCCTGTGGGAACGGCCCCCCGGGCTCCAGGGACCAAATTATGTTTTTTGCACTGGAGGGAAGGTGGGGGCGCGAGGGCGTCTGATTTCTGCAGAACTTGCAGGGGACTAACGTGTTCCTCTTCTTGACCCTTGTCCTGCCTTCTGCTCCATCTGACTGGGTTCGAGGTTCTAGTTTACGGTTCTCTGCACTTGGTCCCAGCAGGTAGCCCAGGGCCCGTCCTCTGATCTACGGCCATAAATTCCATTTCTTCTGTCACCACCGATGACGCATTTCTTGTGAATCAGCAGCTTCGAAAGGAGGCCCAACTGGACCCACGTGTGCGTGAGCTTGACCCCTCTGAGGCTGGCAGGCACCGGTGGCGCTTCCTGCGTGTCTGCTTTGAAATGTGACCGCCTGTCTTTCCTGATTCTGTTCTCCTTTTCCTGAAGAAGCGCCGGCCTTTGTTGCCACGTTGTTTCTGTCTGGAGAGTTTCCGTCACCTCTTCCCAAGGTTGGGTCTTGATGCCAATATCCTTCCCTTCCCTGCGCCCAGAGTGTCTTCATGTCCCTTTCATTCTGGAGGGAGGCTCTGCGGGCCTGGGGTCGGCGGTTTTCTTTCCGGGCACCCCCTCCTTCTGCCCCGACAGTGTCCGCGGAGAATCCGGCTGCCGCTCAGCCCGCGCTCCGTTTCCGTGGCCGTCACTGCGCGGTGGTCACAGGTATCGGCGAAGAAATGGGCTCCCAAAAAAATGTGTTGAATGAAAAAGGTGACACGTCTTGGTGATGCGCTACTTCTCTGCGGCTGCTTGTCTGCGTCTCCTTCGTCTTTGTTCTGAAGACGCGCTGTCCGGGTGCTGGTTTCTCCGCGTACACGTGGCTCTCGAGCCGGTGGGTTTCATCTTTGTCCAGATCTGGGGTTTTTGGGCACCTGTGCTCGCTGCGCATCCTGCGTCCCTGTGGGCTGGAGGCTGTGACACCCCCTGTAAACATCCAGGGGCCCCTACAGCTTCGCCGATCTCGTCAGCTTGTTTCCGATCTTCAGGCTGCGGCACCTCCACCTGCTGAGCTCATTCGGGATGTTCATTTCAGTCGCCGGACTCTTCCACCCTGTGCTTTCCAGCTGGTCCTTCTTTGTAACTTGAGTTTCTTTGCTAAAGCGTTTCATTTGTTTCAACAGGTCTCTCACCAGCTCTGGAAACCAATCAGACATTTATTTCATGGATGTGCTTTGTCCTTTCTCAGGTTGTGCCTTTCCCGCTTCTCGTCACAACCGCGCCTCTGCCGAGCGCCTTTCAGCTTCTTCCGTTCCTGGGCCTTCACGCTGCTTCACCTCCTTTCGTGGAGGCCAGCGTGTGTGCTGGTCAGTTACTTTAGTCAGCGATTTACTCTGCAAGTGGAAGAACGAGGACCCAGAAGGGACAAGCGCGTCACACCCAGTCCAGCAGAGGACCCAGGATCCCGGTCTGCTCCCGACTCAGGGGGGCCTCCAAGCAGCAAGGCTGGGAGGGGAGAGAGCAGCTCTGTGCTCAGAGATGGGCCACCTTCTGGTGGGGTCCCAGAGAGTGACAGCTTGTGGGCCTGAGGCCTCTGTGTCCACAGGGCTGAGTGTCTGCCCCCAGTGGGCCCCTGGCCTGTCCCCTCCAGCCCCCCCGACCCGTCCCCTCCAGCACCTCACACGAACTCCAGTTCAGGCTCTGAAGCTGACTGTTCTCTTGGAAGATGAGGGGTATTTTCTTAATTAACTGAGCAGTCGCTTTATTTTGCACATTTTGCACATTTCGAACATGGTCATAGAGTCAGCACAGGTGGCCTTTTGTTCCTGTGGCCACTGGCAAGGACGCTGCGGACACCGGCCAGGCCGCGCCCTCTGCTGCCCGCTGGGACGGCGCCCTCTGCTCTTTGCAGCTCCTCTGTGCCTAATTTTACAGCATGAAATGATTCGGTATCTGCCCGAGTCAGCGCTGCTGCAGCCCCCGCCTCTGACCAGGCCCGGGCTGACCCGCAAGTCTCGTGGCTCCTCTCCATGTAACCTGGAACAGGCTCTGCAGCAGACGCCACCCAGAGCCCCTTCCGCAGCAGGGCGCCCACTCCTCCCGGGCATCCACCTGCGCCGACGCCACGTGGTGACCCTCTCAGCGCCTTGCAAGGTGGCATGTCCCGGAGGTGGGGACAAAAGTGGCGTCGTGGTGACTTGCTGGGAGCCGGCTGGTGGCTGGTGGAAGGCAGACCTCGGTGGCCCTGCCTGCTCTCCCTGAGGGCAGTGAGGTCGCTGTACACGCATTCGGGAGGCGGACTGACCATCCCACAGTGGCCATGCAGCGTGGGGATCAAGGACACACAGACGTGGAGACTGCAGAGTCAGGGCCGACGCCTGGGTGACAGGTGGCTCCCTCGGTGTCCACGCTCCCGCTTTGGGGGCAAAACCTGGGGACTCGGACAGGCGCCCTTTCAATACAGCCACGCGAAGAGAGCAGTCACCCTGCGGCTCACAGACCCAGGAAGGGCCCGTGGGCGGGGAGGGCTGGCCTGGTCACCAGGGAGCCGAGGACTTGGCGCAGGTTCTTGCGGGGCGGGGGGTCACTCACAGTCACAGGTCCACGCTAAACGGACATTTCCGGAGGTACAAACAAGAGGTAGCGCCCGTGCGGGGTCTCTGCTGACACCCAGAGCTGCTGTGAGCAGGCAGCCACCGGGGTCTCCTCCTCACTGCGGGCCCGGAGGCCGTTGTCCAGCGCATCTCAGACCGGCGGCAGCAGGCCCCGCGCCCCCGTCCGGCTGCAGTCCCGCCCGGCGGCCAGCAGAGGGCAGCACAGGCCGCCGCGCGCAGCGAGCCCGGCGGGCGCGGGAGGCGGGACAGGGCGGCGTGCGCGGGGTGGGCGCGGGCCGGGCCTGGTGTCTCCTGGAGGTGCGGCGACCTACGCTGCACGGAGAATGCGCTTAGGGGTCTACAGACGGGACCTGAACAGTGACCTTGTGTCCTGGAAAGCGTCTGTGGCACCTGGAACCCGCATCTGAACAGAGGACAGTTAGCGAGAGTGACAGCCGCTCAGCGTGGGCAGAGCGACCGGAGCCCCAGGTCAGGGGCACGGCCACGTCTGCGCGTCATCCCCACACCTGCCCGTGTCCCAGCCACGTGCGTGTGACCTCGGAGCAGACAGGTCGCAGCCGCGCTTGTATTTGCTGCACTTCGTGCATCACTGGGATTGTGTACCCGAGATGTGTCACGCATTCTTTACTGTGTTACTGCGTGTTATAGTCTTCTATGTGCTTATTATCATGTGCACGTTACATCCTTTCCATATGTATTCTCTTTATATTGTCTCTATACCTTAGATAGTGACAGTTCTGTGTGTATCAACTTCATGTTACTGTACTTTGTCATTTATAATATGTGTAATTTTGTATCTGTCACCACTGACCCCCTCCTGTGAGGAAGGATAGGAAATTCATCACGATACATTGTGGATACACTTTGTCACACCTCCCGCATGTACAGAACCAGCAGTTGAACACATTTATCGGGAAGGGACGGGTCTTGCCCAGTTCAGGTGGAGTATTTTCTGGAGCACACTGTCCACACACAGACACCTGGGGCTGGGTGGGTGGGCCAGGACCCCAGGAGGGCCAGACCGCCTGTCTCACCGCGTCTGCAGTGACTAGCGCGCCTCGGGTACTGCTGTTCGGACCAGGAGGTGATGGGGAATGTGGGTCCCAAAGCAGCGTTCTCCAGGCTTTCTTTTTAGCCCAAGAACTTCCAGACCAATAAAGGCCACAGGGGACCTTGGAATGCCCGGAGCCACATCTGAGCCTCGTGCAGGCAGCACTGCCCGTGGTGGCTGAGTGTGACCAGGCACACAGTGCCCCTGCCGGGGACCACACAGCTCCAGCAGGCCTGGCCGGCGACAGCTCCTGGGAGAGAATACCTGGCCGCCTCCTGGCGGCCGTCAGGAGGCCCCTCCCCTCTGCTCCCCTCTAAAGGGCTGCCTTTATTGGCCTGAGCGGGGATGGGAGGGGGCTGGAGCGACATTCTCCTTCTGGCCCTGCCAGGAGAGGCGGACCGCAGGTTGGAGGGGCTCAGAGAGGGCCCCACGGTATCCTCACCTGAGATGAAGGGCCCTTTGCGGAAGAGACGGGGTTGTGGGTGCGTGACACAGGCCACCCAGTCCAGGGACATGGAGCGACCTGACCCACGCACCTTAGCTAACCAAACCGTCGGGTCGGTAGTGAGCCGCACCACACACGGTGTGGTGGCCAGGCCCCTGCACGCGGGCAAGGAGCCAGGGCCTCCGCGCCATCAACTTTCTCGTTCTGCAAATCTGCAGCAGCGTTCAAACAGGAAGTCTTCGTTGTTTTCTACATGCACGATGATGTCAAAGAAACACAGGAGCCAACTGACAGAGCGTCAGGGTCAGTCTGAACAACGGAACAGGGGCTAAGCCACGCACTGTGGGATTATAAGATAAATGCGTACGCGGACTTCTGCAGGGCAGACGCCTGTGTCATAGACAAGGGACAGCCGTGGGCAGGGAGAGGCGAGGGCTCTGCAGCCACTCAAGCTGAAGCACATCAACAGCTACAGAGAAAGGTGTGCACACCCGCTCTGGCGCACACTCGCAGCAGACACACCGGAGACAGCACGCACAGGTCGAACTGGAATTCTAAAAAGTGTTCCAGTCATCCACAGGCGAGCAAGAAAAAGAAAACAAAAATATAACAGCCAACGTCTATTAAATGTCAATGGGCCGCACCAGTCACTAGAGACAGGGGTCAAGGGTGAGCATCAGGTGTGGTCTGATGAGATGCCAGCTTTAATAAGGACGTAGGGACGCTGGAAGTCAGGTGATGGAAAAACAAATACATGCAAACATTACTCAGGAGAAGGAGTGGCTTTATTAATGGGCAACAGAATGGGATCAAGAAGACTTTGGAGCAAAGAAAATCACTAGGGACAGAAAGGGGCCTAAATGGCAAGATGCCCTTAGTAGTTTAAATGTGTTGCAGGGGACAACACAGGCCTGTAACACGGAGCTGCGGCCGCTCACCCTGACAGCTGCAGGCTTCAGCCCTTTTCTCAGCTGACAGGACAAGCAGGCAGAAAGGCAGCAGGAATGAGGAGGACGCACGACAGAACGCCGGGCGCCTCGTGATCGTGTGTTCTGTGGGGAACACAGAAGCAGGCACCCGGGGACACAGTGGTCAGCTGACCGCTCGTCCGGGGGTCCGGGCTGGCTGGTTCCAGGCTGTTTCTGGGACAGCCTGCACTGCAGTGACGTAGGTGACTCCATTCTAGATCTGCTGTCTGGTTTTTGACAGAGGGCTTGCCTGGTCCGTCCTTATATTTATCTCCGTGACCCATTTTGCAGTGAATTTCGTGCACTGTGGCACGTTGGGCTCTCTCACCTGGCTCCTCCATTTGACTGACCCTTGCCCCGTTCCTGAAAATCAGCGACCCAACACGTCACACGTACGCTGGAAGCCTCTCTAGTCACTTTGACCTATGGCCATCTATTTTGAAGGACATCACTGACTTGAGTTTGTCGCTTCATAATCAGCTTTGGACGCGGAGGTGTGCCATCCTTTTATTATCTCAAAGTTGTTCTGACTATTCTGGGTCTTTTGAATTCCTTATGAGTTTTAGAATCGACGTGTTTTTATAAAAAAAATCTGCTAGCGTTTCAGTCGAGACGGCGTTGAACTTACAGAAAGGACCTGACAGAAACCACACTGAGTCTTCTGGGCATTCCTAATTTTTCTCAGCAGTGTTTTCTAGCATTCAGTGTACAAGTCTTGCACATCCCTTGTCAGGTCACTCATGTCATACTTCCGATGTGATGGGGATGCTACTTCTACTGAAGGTTTTCTGTTGCTTCGTCAGCATGGCCTCATTTGGGATTGATGGTGACAGTGGTCTTGCGTTGGTCAACATTGCTAGTTCACGTATTCTAGAAGCTTTCTGGTGGATTCCATAGGATTTTCTACACGCATCTACCGCAAGTTACCGGGGAGCCTTTGTTTTCCTGTCGTATCCCAAGCTGAGCCTCTGGTGTGAGCGGCCTTCTTAGGGAGGAAGCACCTTTCTGATCTGGGGGGAAGGGCTGAATCTTTCAGTAATAAGTACAGCGTCAACTTGAATATTTTTTTGTTTTTGTGGATGGTCTGCTGCTTAAGCAGCTCCCTTTCGTTCCTACTTACGTTAGGGATTTTTTTGTTTTGTTTTGTTTCTTTAAAATCTGTAACAGATGCTGGGTTTTTATCAAAGGGCCCTGCATCTATTGAAATGATCATGAGGTTTTCTTTTTTAAATCTATTAATATCTTTAATTGCATTGATTCATATGCAAATGT
Organism: Solenodon paradoxus; assembly: GCA_004363575.1. Lineage (NCBI taxonomy): Eukaryota > Metazoa > Chordata > Mammalia > Eulipotyphla > Solenodontidae > Solenodon > Solenodon paradoxus. Next base: position 8,066 of record RJWH01008477.1, read on the forward strand.
TGGACCAGCCTAACAGCTCCAGAAATTTCAATATAAGAGATCCAATATGGGGGGTTGGCTGCAAGGTTGGAGCAGGCAGCGAGGAACTCGGGAAGCAGGCAGAGAGTGGCTCCTTTAGGGCTGAAGGGACACAAAGCCTCCGTGTCACTTGGCCCTGGCTCCCTGCCAACTGGGAGAGGTCTGAGGGTCGCTGGGAGGCTGGAGGGCCAGGAGAGGGTCTGACTGCCGAGGTGCTGCCATGGAGGAGGGAAGGCAGAACCTGTCCAGCTCCTTCGGCCCCAGAACTGAAAGGACGGAGACACTTGCCCTTCTGTTGTCCACGATGATAGTGCCGAGCAGGATGGAGGGACCAGATACAAAGGTGAAAAAATCTTTAACGTGGCACATGACCATACATGGCAGTTGTCACTTTCTGCTTCAGTGTCTCCTTCTGAACCCCAGTGACACCCACTGGTGAGCCCCCTGCCCCAGGCCCGCTGTCCGCTCTCTAGCACTGCAGGCCAGGGAAGGACAGTCAATGGGTCTGAGAGCAAACAGGCAAACGGTGGGCATGATCCCCCGTGAGTCACCAGGTAGTGGTCACCTGCTCTGTGATGGACCATCCCAGACGACAAAGGACAGCGGGCGGTGCCTCTGCAACAGCGTGTTCTGGGCAGGACCAGCACGCAGTTTTGCTTGTGAGGCTGCATCCAGCCGGCGCAGCTGTGGGAGCTGCGCCCCGATCTTCCCCTTTCCACTTCTTCCCTGTGGGTACCCCGCCTTCTAACGCAGTGGCTCAGCACCCCAGCGGTGCGGAGGAACCTGCAGACCTTGGGAGACGGAGGCTGGGCCCCTGCAGGCCCCTCTGCATCCTGCTGGGCAAGGTGGGTGAAAGACCCAGCCGGAGCCAGGGCGCGGGCCTACAAAGAGTGGGAACTCTGGGGAATGTTCACTGGGAGTGAGAAACCAGACGCTTCTGCAGCAGGCCTCCTTGTCCCCGAGGCCCCGCACCAGCAGCTGTGGCGCTCACTGCGGGGGCAGGTGCTGGCGGGCCTGAGAGCTGCAGCGCACGCACTTGAGCCAATTCCTGTTTAGACTTATCAACGTTAAGTTTTATTTTTCAGTTACAGTTCCCCCAAATAGGCTGGTAGACCCTCTACTTCTCATCCTTAATGACATCTCAAACAGACCATGGCTTTACTCAGTTTTTTAAAAAGTCCTGCCGGGTCATTTCTAAGAGTGTGCGCTGCAGCCTGAAGGTTGCAGCTTTCCTAGTTCCTGCGCCGTGACCCGGCTCTGCCCGGAACGCAAAGAAGCGCAGGATGGCCTTCTAACCCCACTTCTCACTCCTGGTTCCAACGCCTGAGTCAGGACATGCGACCTACACCTGATCACATGACTCCTGTTGGTGAGTCCCGCTTCCTGGCTGACCTGAGGGGCACCGGAGCCCCTGCGACGGACCCCGCCCGTGGGTGCACAGGGCTTTTCCTGAGAGCCCATGGGGTCTCGCTGCAGCTTCCTGGCGGGCAGGTCCTGAAGTCCCAGCACCACCAGAATCCTCCGTGGTCACAATGGGCGGCGGACAGGCTTCCAGCAGAGGGAGGGATGGTGGAGAACCAGCACCTGCGTCTCATCTCCCCCATCATCTTTAAATGCAGGTGTAAGGCAGTTCCACAATGAGAGGCAGAGACAAGGGAGCATTATGGGCTCTAAGAGAGACTTTATTGTCCCATGTGCAGGCCGGGAAAGCTCCTTTTTGAGAAGAGTCAGAAAAGAGCAATCCGAGGAGAGCTGTGAGAGAGAGCTTTTTTAAGGGGGCAGTCTCTGGCTAGCATGGCGGGGGCTAGGGGTGGAATCTTGATAAGGCCACCTGTCTTGCTGTTGATTTAGGAGTAGGGAGTCAAGAGTCTTATCAGGATGTGCTGGAATGTTGGGGGAGCACAGAGGGGTGAGGGGCCGAACAGCACCTGGTCTTGCTTCAAACTGCAAAACGTTCTGTTTCTCATGCTTGGCTGGACAGAGACAACTTTCAGTTTCTCGTTTCCTTTTGTCCTCGGTTTTATATCCTGGTCAATTCTTGGGCAAGTCCTTCCCCGCACCCCGCTGCCCTCCCACCACGCTGTCAGTCACCCTCTGTGGGAGGGTAGGGGCCGGGTGGTCTCAGAAAAGGAGATGGCGGGAGGGAGGCGGGCACTGTGTGGTGCTCCCTGCCCCCACCCCTGCACCAGGCTCGCCATCCTCTTCCCTCCCGGTGCCTCCTCTTCTCTGCACTGCAACCCCTTCCCTTGGCAGCCTGGGCTGGGCTGGGGTGGGGTCGGGGGAGAGCCATGTCTGAAGAGCCTGCTGCTTCTGGGTGTGGCCCCCTCCCAACAGCCTCCCAGAGGCTCTCTGGGCCTCCCTCTTTGGCGGGTAGTTTTCCTGCTCCCAGAATTCACGTGATGGAACGCAAAAGGCTAAAACCTGGAGCTGAGCAAATATGGTTCACTTAGGGCCTTGGCCTGTCCACCAGCACACCTGACACCCTGGGTGCCCACAAGAGGCTTGGTGTTTTCCTCAGACGTAGGAGGGAGGGAAGACTCTGCTCCCCAGCTCATTTGCTGTCACAGCTCAGGCCACCTGGAGATACGGACGTTTATGTTTTTACAGGAAAGGTGCAGCAGGAATGAAGGGGAGTAGGCAGGCCGGCAGAATAGGAAGACGCACTTATTTAATTTAGTTGTTCCTCTTGGCCCGGGTCTCGAACCCGGGTCCTTGGGATGTCTGTGGCCTGCACCTAGCAGACATAACCGCTAAGCCACCAGAGCACACAGAGATGCAAATACTTTTGATTTTCATTCTGAATTCCCGGGGAAGCAACTCTGGCGGGTCGGGTGTGGCACAAGCATCGCCGCTGGTCTCCCGGGCTGTCCTGTGCGCTGCGCCGCGCCTGGCTGCAGGGCCCCACGGCCTGACAGCCGACGACGCCTGGGCCCCCGGTCCCCGGGCGGCCGGCCCTTCTCGCCCTGCATGTGGCCGACTGGGGCTTCCAGCCAACGCAGCGCGGCCTGCGCCGCGGCGCACAGCACGCGGGGCCGGGCTCGCCGGCTCGAGTGGCGCTGCAGACGGGCGACGACGAGCACTGCGGCCGAGGGAGCGCGGGCGGGAGCCGCGGAGGCCCGAACGCACCGGCAGCTCGCCCAGGGCTCCGCCCGGGAAGCGTCCGAGGGGCCGCACCTGCCAACGGACGTCTGAAACGCGCCGAGCGGAGGCAGGGCTGAGCGGGGCCAGAGACCGAGTCGTGCGGCGTCACCGCGGCCGTGCGCTGGACGGCCCGGGCGCCGACGCCCGTCCCCGCATCGCGCACCCCGGGCCCCGCGCGAACCACGTGAACGCCACCCGGGCCGTCTCCGGGGCGCCCGTGCGCCCGGCACGCGCAGCGCCGGAACCCTCGTGGCGGCCCGGGGCCTGGGCGGCGCCGGCGGGCGGCGCGCGAAGCCGCGGGGCAGGGCGGGAGCCCGGAAGCAGCGGGGCATTGTGGGAGCCCGCGCGCTTCCGCTGCCATGGCGGCCGGCTCTGCGGCGCTGCCCGCGGGCCCCTAGCGGCTCGGACGCCGGGCGCCGCGCTCCGCCCTCGGGGTCGGCGCGGCCCGGGCCTCCCGGCAGGATGGCGACGCCGGACCACAAGTCTCCGAACGTCCTGCTGCAGAACCTGTGCTGCCGCATCCTGGGCCGGAGCGAAGGTAGCGGCCGCGGCGCGCGGGGCGCGGGGCGCGGGGTCCGGCGCGGACGGGCGGCGGCGGACGGAGGGCGGGCGGGGCCTCGCCGCTGCGCCTGCCGGGGCTGCGGCTCCGTGAGGGCCGGGCGGGCTCTCGGCCGGGCCTGCCGCGTCGCCGTCCCGCGAGGGCCGAGGTGCGAGGCCGCGCGCCACAGCCTGCGAAGCCGCTCGGCGGGCGGTCGTGGCGCTTCCTGCCCGCCCGGCGCTGTGTTTCGGGCGGGCGGCGGCGGCGGGCGGCGGCGGGCGGCGCCCCAGGAAGGACGCTGCCGGCCGAGCGAAGCTGCCCAGGTACCACTCAGCACCGGACGTGCAACAGCGTTGTCGCAGAAAGACTTGCGATAACATCGCACGTAATTAACTCCTGAGACTGCGTTTAGCCCCTTGTGATTCGTGATCATCACACACCTGGTTTAGTTTGCCTTCTAGGGCAGCCTTTGAGGTAAACGGTGACTTTTCTCTCCGTCGAATGACACTTGACCTCAGGTACATGCAGCTCTTGCTGCCTTTTCTAGTTTCACTCACTTTACTCCCCAAGAGACCTGTGCGCAGCCTCTTCCCCGGGCCCTGCACCGCTGCACGTTGGACCAGCGTCCTCGGATGCTGCTTTCTGGTGGAGGACACTGGGCAGGAGTAAATATATGATGGTGATTAGTGGCGGTGCTGTGACGGAAAACGAAGAGGGAGAAAGGGGTGTTGAGGCCATGAATGGAAGACGCTTGAACTGCCCCAAAGGGACTGGGGGGAGGTTGGGTGGGGTTCAGGGTGAAGGGAGCAGGTGCAAAGGTCCCCGGGCCCCTGTCTTTGTTTGGTCTCTACGTCTCTGAGTATCTAGCACTCTGAGTTACCTTTCGCATTCAGTGTTCTTAATCACAGGAGACACCAAGAACTGAGGTTGTTGGTTATGACTACTTTAAAGCCATTTCATTTTACTGGTACTAGTGAGTCCGACATTTTCCACAGGGATAAACACACATTCATATGTTCCCATTGTTATAACTGGATTTCAAAGACCATTCATTATGGGGTGGCATGATTGTGCTTGAGTAGACTTTTAAAAATTGCCCCCCGCCCAGTCCCCCTCCCTCCTGCTATGGCTCAATTAAATTTTGAGAGGGGAAAAAAAGGTTGAGGCTCCTTTTGATTGATTGAGTTTTATTCCTTCCAGGAATTGAAACACTTCACTTCAGCTAAGTACTGCACCCCCATCTCTCCATTTTAAATTGTGTCTAAATTAAGAGCAAATAGTTTCTTCATGACCCTGGGGGCATAGTATATAACATCCATTAAAGATGAAATTCTCTTTGCAGTTTTCTGGGTTGCCAAACTGTTATTATATTCATAATTACCACCACCGTATTCTTTACTGAAGAATTCATAAGTACTAATCATTTGCTTCCCTCTGTCTTTAATTTAGTCTACCTTTGTGTGTGAAGGAGCACATCACACTGCTGTTACAGCGTTTGACGTTTAAAATGTTCTTTCCGTAGTAGGCATTTTACATGATAACTAAGTGGGGCATAGATTAATGATCTCACTTTCCAAAGACATGTTATAGACGGTTGGCCTTAGGATTTTGTAGTGTATAGAGTTTCTAGTACTCTGAGGCACAGTAGACTCTTGCTGCTTTAATGTGAATTTCATATGAATCAAATTTTCATGAAGCATGAAAACATTTTGCCTTTGGCTTCAAGGGACCCTCAAGCAAAGCACCCAGCGGTCACATCGTTTGTCAAGTTCGTACAGTCAGTGTAACCGTTTCCCTCTTTTCCTGCTGTAGCGCCTGAGAGTTTTCTTCAGAACATCTGCCAGTTGTGGCTCCCCCTCCGAGCCAGCTCCTTTTTGCATCTGGGGACAGACACAGCATGTGTCTGTTCCGTTATGGAATAGTGTTCTTGCTGCCTGGTGTCTCAGCTCCTCAGAGGCCGGTTCCCTGCATGCTCGGGCCCCTCTTTCTAACCATGAGGAGAAGAGACATAAAGGAGTTTTTGCTAGATAAGTATTTCAGCGCAAATGCTCAGGCGCCCTGCTCCGTGCACCTCTCAGTCCCTCTGAGCCAGAGCGCACACTGAAGGGAGTGTGGGCCCGTGGCTCCTGGGCCTCGGGGTGCTGCTGCTGCCTTCAGGGTTTCCCCACTGGTGAAGAGCTGTTGACACAGTTGCAGGTAGAGTGTGGGCTTCCTTAGTGTGTGCTCTCAAACACAGTGTACAGGTAAATGTGTGTTGCAGCTTGTGTTAGAGACATTCACACGCATGCCGTCTAGTGACGTGTCTGAGAGCCGCGACCAGGGCTGTGTTTTCTGCGCGTCCGTCAGCGGCGCTTCGCCTGCGGTGCACGTCACACTGGGCTCTGATGGCTCCGGCAGAGAGCGTGCGCGTGGGGCGCGGAACTGCGGGGAGAAGCCGTGGAGGGAGGGACACTTCTTGCTGGAGCTGACGCTCGCCTTTTCACTTTGAATTTTGTTCCCGTGCTGCTGCCGCACACCTAGCGCTTGCGGGCCCCAGAGAGCCTGCAGTCTGGTGGGGCGGAAGCCCTGGTACAGCGACCTTTCCTGGGGCTGGCAGCATCCTTGAGGTTTGCTCAGCCATGTCCCCGACCACTTCCTGTCCTTCACAGAAGCTGTGTCCCAACCTAGAGGAGATAAGGAAGGCAGACACCCCGCCAGGCAATGGCGCTGCCCCTCAATCCCTTTTGAACCCCAGAAGACACACGGCAGAGCGTCACTGCGCTCTGCCCACTGGCAGCTCAGAAGTGTTCCCTTGAGCGCATCGGAACCTCCAGACCGAGGGGTGTGCGGAGCCGCCCTGCGCCTCTCACCTCTTCCGCCAGCCAAGGCTTCCCAGAAAGCAGCTCTTGTCACATCCGAAGACTTAGTTTGTTCCCATGTGTGATCTCCAGGATGAAGGCCCAGCCATGTGGCTTCAAGTTAAGAACTGTGCGTGCTTTGTGGGGTGTGATTTTAATGGCTGTGGCGGACATCACATGCATTTCACACGCATTCTCAGGTTTCTGACAACAGGACAGCTGCCATCGGGTGCTCGTTGTCTACTGGCCACTGCTCTGTGCCGTAATAGTGACCAGCCTCATTACAGGCGAGGAAGCGAAATGCGGAGACAGATGGCTGCGCCCTGTCCTCTTGACCAGCAGCCTCAGGCCTCCTTCCCGCCCTTGAGTGGAGTCGGGCCTTCTCTATCCGTCTGTCCAGCCCTGCCTGCGGGATGGCCTCTCGTCCGCTGGTCTCCAGGGCTTTCCAGCTTTGTCAGCAGGCCTGTGCTCTGCTTCTTCATGCGTCCTGAGTATGGTGGCACCTAGTTCTTCTCAGAGATTTTCAGAGGCCTGGCAGCAGGTGCCAGCTACCCATCGGGGTCCTGATCACGCCCACCCTTCCCACAGCCGAACAGATTGGCGGTGGGCGGGCACCGCGCCCTCGACACGTGGTCCCACATGGAGCATCAGGGTTTAGTCTTGGTGCAAGCAGACCCTCAGATGGGCAGGCGGCCTGCACTGCACAGGCCGTCCTGGCACAGGGGCCCCGGGTGCGTGGTCCTGACCTTCACAGGGTGGTCCTCCGCAGGGAGCCTCCCTGAAGCCGCTCGGCGTCCTCTCACTTCCCAGCCTTGTCCTCTGGGTTGCGGCCCCAGTGCTGTCGCGGTGTCGTTGTGGACCCTGCGTCCTCACTAGGTGCCTCCGTTTCGCTTCCTTGTCTTATTCTTCGGGCTGCGGTGCTGCCTTAGGGATGCTCGTGGAGCCGCCGGCTGCGCTCAGTCAGGCTTTAAGAGCAGCCATCTTTGGGGCGTATATAGTCGGAGCTTGTGGCTGAGCACCCTGCTGTCGCAGGCGGGACTCTGACCCGCAGCTCTGGGACTCGGGGGCTGCGGTTTGCAGAATGGAAGCTGGAGCGCACAAATGTCATCACCCGGGAGGGAGCACAGCGGGAACTGCACGGGGATTGACGGTGGCAGGGGAGACACCGAAGCCGGAGAGCAGACCAGCAGGGGAGGCCGGCGCTGAGTTCAGAGCTGTGGGACGAGGAAGTTTAGCAGTTCTCGAAACCTCGAGTGGGGGTCTTTTGTCTGATGTGGCTGCGCGTGGATCGTGATAGTTAAACTTCAACAGGCACAGTTTACACACCATTCTTAGATCTCTTTGTTCTCAGTCTGGGGCTTTGAAGCAAGTGGAGACAAGCATGTGTGACCCATCACCTCTGCCCTGAGGGCCAGGCCGCGGGTCAGGGGGCCCCTGCCACGCGCCCACGCCCCGCCCGGGTTTTGCTCACTGGCAGCCAGCCAGGCCCCGGGCAGCAGCCTGCCAGGCGGGCTGTGCCTGCTCCTCGTCTTCGGGTGCTCGGTCGCTCGGTCGCTGTTCCCCGTCGCCTAGATTTCTGCGGGTGCCGGGTGGTGCTGCCACCCTGGGTTTCTAGAACTGTGGTTCCATTGGTCCATCACCTGTCTCCATGGGGGCGGCGGCGGCAGCCTGACTCGCCTGCTCTGTGCCTCCAGCTGACGTGGCCCAGCAGTTCCAGTATGCCGTGCGGGTCATCGGCAGCAACTTTGCCCCGACGGTCGAGAGGGACGAATTTCTCGTTGCCGAAAAAATCAAGAAAGAACGTATGTATTTTCGTTAATGTTTTGTGCGTGTGTGGAGATGCGAGTTTTGTATGCACACACATGACGGGTCCCAGCACATTTTGTTATAGGGACTGTTCAAAGGGACACTCAGTCTGGCTTGGGTTAGAGCGCAGTGAGCAAGGCTGTTCAGGGCGTTACTACAGCCACGTGTTTGGTTCGACCGAGAGGAAGATCACCGTGCTCACGACGCCTCCTGTCCGGCTGGAACCTGAGTGTTTCCTGTGTGTCCCCTTCAGCTGGACACAGCACGAGGGCCAGCAGAGGCTGAGACTCTGGCTCTGGGAACCCGCACGTCCCCTCAGAGGCTGTGAGCACTTCCTTTCCAGGTGACACTGAGGGATGACGGAGGTCGGTCCTCCGTGTGCCCAGTGCCGCTCTGGTGTGCGCACCAGCGTCTGCAGACTCTTATTCAGGGCACAGGTGCATGGATGAATGTCAGCTGATGAGTTCCCTTATTTTGGTTTCACTTTTGAAACAAGAGTGGCCTGTTACACTCTCTGCTAAACACGGTATGTTAACAAAACGCCGAGAACGGCTCCAGCTGTTCGGGCTCTGCTCGTTGCAACCATGTTAACTCGGCCTCCTGGCTCCGTGGCTCCCACGTGTGGCTCCGCCGGCCCCGTGTCCTGTCTGACACGTGGTAGGTTCACCGAGCTGTGGTCACACGTGGTTTTGTCTTCAACTCCGACCCTCAGATGTCAGCGTGATGCCGTCACCGTGGGTGCCACAGCGCGTGGCCGTGAGTGCTGGTGCCTGTGACTAACAGCCTGTGTTCATGGCGTTTCAGTTGTTCGACAGAGAAGGGAGGCCGACGCTGCACTGTTCTCAGAGCTCCATCGGAAGCTGCACTCGCAGGTGAGCCTCCCGGGCGGGCCATGGACACGGCGTGTCCTAGGCCGCACGCTGAACTCGGCGGTGCTGCACAGCAGCGCCGGGTGCAGCTGTCCGCTTGTAAAGAGGTTTTGACGTCAGGAGTCCGTGTCAGCTGGATTTAGTGCGGGATTGCTACCAGACACATGACGGCGACTGGGCAGGGGCCGGCCTGGCGCTGCTCCAGCAGCGGAAGCTCACCCTCGATGTGCTCGCTGTCCCGCAGGCGCGCGTTTGTTCCTTTCACCGCGTCACCTACAGCAGTCTAACCCTGAGCACTCTGCCACTGGCGTGCGCAGGACTGTCATCTGTCCTGACCGGAGGCCCTTGGTTTCATAGTCCTGGGGGAGAGACCCAGGGGCTGGAGCTGTTAAAACGCCTCTTGCCTCTGCCCCATGGGACTGGCTCCTGGCTGTGGGGTCCCTACCTGCCCGCTGCCTCGTGAGCCCGCCCTCCATGCGGGCCCCCTCTCAGCCCTCGCGCCCTGCTTCTCAGACAAGACCGTGGTCATACCAGTGCATCTGCCCCTTTGCTGCTCACTGGGCCACTGTCTCCTGTCACCTAGCAGGAGAGATTTTTTTGTAATTCTGCTGAGAAATTTTGTGTAATTCTGCAGTATCAGTTTTGAAAGTTAGGACCTAATTTAAAGACCTGGAATGACTTTATTCTTCAAATAAACTTGCAAGGAGTGTTTTCTTCTATGAAGAGCCCTTTTAGCTCTAGCAACCGAGATGCTGGCCTGCAGACTGTGAAAGCCAAGGATGCGAGTTCATGGCCCGGGGCCGAGGGCAGTAACCCAAATGGACAGATCAAAAAGCTTCTTCCCGCCTGCATGCCACCCTTCCTCTTTAAAAACAGAAAATTTACCGTGCGTGTCAGGCAGCCATCCCCACTTGGCTTTGTGAACCCAGGGTCCTGACTGGTCTCGCCCGCGCACCCCAGGGCTGCCATGGTGGTGGCGCTGGGAGGTCACGGGGTGAGTATGGACACACCCGGGAGGGCTGCTGTTGGGCTGAGTCACGGTCACAGGCCACGGAGTCAGTGGACCTGCGAGCCGCGCTGGGAGACGGCTTCAGACGTGGATCTGGTGCTGGGCTGACCTGCAATCTTGCGCATTGGAAATCCTTTTCTTGGTTCTCTTCTGGCCTGGATGACCTGAGTGACATCGGTAAAGGGATGTGCCTCGTGACGGCATTTTTCCTTGAATTCCGTTTGGGAAGCTGATCATTGTAAGAACCCTTTCAGGGAGCACTGGCCATCAAGACTAGGCCCATTTGCAGATGCGCCCGTTAGACGGCTCTGGGCGCCCCGGCCCGTCTGGCCTGCTGACTGTGCGCCCTCGGTGGAGCCGAGCACCTGAACTTGAGAACGCATTTCTCCTCGGAAATATGGGCCATCGAAGAGGAGAAGATGATATGTCCTGTGGGGCATCAAGAGCTCTTATGTTTTCTGTCTTCACAGGGAGTCCTGAAAAACAAGTGGTCCATCCTCTACCTCTTGCTCAGCCTCAGTGAAGACCCACGCAGGCAGCCGAACAAGGTGAGCGGCTTTGCTTAGATGACAGGCGACCAAGTTTTGACAGGAATCGGCTTCTGAAGTTAAGGGAACAGACAAGCAAAGGTTTTCGGGCTGCCCTGGCAGGGCAAGAGATTTGTTTTTCTTTAAGTGTATTTGTAATGAGTGTCTTACTTGTCTTTGGATAGTTTTCAGAGAGGGGTGATTATTTCAGCTCCAACTAGGTCCCGTCAATAGAATACAGCTTGCCGGCCTCCAGGGTTTTCTTCCGAAGTTATTCCTGTCAGCTCAGCAGGTAGTTACCAGCCGGGCTCGAGGACCTGCTTGCGCCGAGGCAGCAGTGTTCTGAGCGCTAGTTACCACCGTCGGTGAGCGGTCGTGACGCTCAGCTTGCGGGTTGGCGTGCGTGTCTGGACGAGTGGCGCCGCCTGCCCGAGTGCGGGGGCGCCCCCGCAGGGCCAGGCGCGGCCCGTCACCAGCACGCGCAGCCGTCTCCAGCCGGCGCGGCCGCTCTTCGTGACTGCTTGAGTCTTAGCTGGCTTGGGTTCCGAACGACGTGTCAGACTATGCGAGTCGTTAGGGTTTGAGAGCTTCCCCAAAGTGTTTCGAGAGTGAAATTCCAGAGAGAGAAGGCGACTGAGCTTGTCTGCTGTCTGCGAGCGCTCTCCTCTCTCGGCAGGTGTCCAGCTATGCCTCGCTCTTCGCCCAGGCGCTGCCCCGAGACGCCCACTCGACACCCTACTACTGCGCCCGGCCGCAGACGCTCCCGCTCGGCTATCAGGACCGCAGCTCGCAGGTGGCGCAGAGCGTGGGCAGCGGCGTCAGCAGCGGCGTCAGCAGCCTCAGCATGTGCGCCCCGAGTGGCCCACCGCCCCCGCCGCCGTCTCTCCTGCCCGGGTATGCCGGGCCCTTGCTCTGCCACTGCTCCCTGCAGGGTCACCCTTCCTACTCCAGGGGCACCTGGCCGTCTCGGGCAGCTTGCGGCCGCTGTAGGGGCGCCTGCCCCGGGCTCACTGAGCAGAGCTGCCAGGGGGACTGTGCCGCCCCGGCTGGGCACATAAGCGTGCCCCGTGTGCCCAGATTATCCCTCGGGGGACTTGGCCCCTCCATGGGTGTGCACTTTTCTCTCCACTCGCTTCTTTAGAAAGTTAGTAAGTCAGAGAAGACGGCCTTCTGCAGTGCTGAGGCGCCCTGCAAGCCTGTGCCCTGTGTGGCGAGCCTGACAGGGCACTGCAGGGCGGCATCCGCCTGGCGTGGAACGTGGGAGGAGTCGGGTAGTGAGGGTGCCGGTGCCGGAGGCGTCAGTATCCTCTGCTCTCATTTGCTTGGTGCACAGTTCTGTCTGTGGCTCATTCCTGGAAATCACACGCAAGCGGGCTTTAAAAAGTGGCTCCTTCCCCAGAAGCGCGGTGGCCCAGGAGTCACTGGCAGGTGGCGTTCCCATCACACACACGGCGTAGTGTGATGATGGAGCAGGTGTGACGTGAAATTGCGCTCAGGAAGTTAGCAGGTGGGACACACGGACCGCAAACAGACAGTAAACCTGCCAGGGTCCTTGAGCACGTCCTCTGCAGATGCAGTTAGCGCAACAGACTCAGGGCAGCAGACTTTCTCATTTCATTGTCGAATTTGAGATCCTGCATTCTCCTGAGAGGAAGCAGCTGCTTACACAGGCGGTCTCTTCAAGCGACTTGTTGATCTAGAGCTGGGGTAGAGACTAGTTTGGGGATCGCTGCTGTGGACTCCCCGCCTGGAGAAGGCTGGGCCCCTGGGCGCTTCCTTTCCTCCTGTCTGTCAGGTTGCAGCCCCTGAGCCGGAGCTGCCCCGGGCCCTTCTCTGGGCCTGCAGTCCGGGAGGCTTCCCCAGAATCTGACACTAGAATCAGCTGACAGGTACTTAGCTCTTCAAAGGGCAGTGCTGACGTTGTCCCCAAATTGTGAAAAGCTGCCTTGACCTGAGTCTACTTTTCCCTTAGATTGTGTTTGTGTGTTTAAAAAGGAGTCGAAATTGCCCATGTCTCCTCACACTGAGCACTGTGGCGGCTGGGGGACAAGTGAGGACAGGGAAGGGCACAGAGCTCCAGGGCTTTGAGGTCCTGTGCCTGTTAGTCCTGAAGTTAAACGTGGTTTTCAGGTGGTCTTTAACGGGTACTCTGTGCTCTGTGTCTGTAAAGAAAAGTCAAGAAGCTTTTGATTTCTATGGTAAAAAGTTTGGGGGTGCACCCTGGTGGGTAGTGGTTACTTTCAGCGCCTCAGGCTGGCACAAGCCACGTGCATCCTAAGCTCCGGGTCCAGGGAGAAGAGCTAAATAGAAGAAATGAGCTGCTTCCTCCTCCTCTCTCCCTGCCTGCCTGCTCCCCTGTCTTCCCGCTGCACCTTCCTGTCGGGCTCAGCTCCTAAGGGCAGGGCTGGAGGAAGGGACTGCAGAGGACCGAGAAAATGAAGGAAGGAACGAGACAGACCAAAGTAGAAGAAAGCGGGGTCGGGGTGGAACTATCAGGGGAACTCGCCCCAAACAGCTACCGCGAGTCACTGACGCCTCCGTGCATTTGTCGTCTTTACACGAGGCATCACTTACAGGAAAAATGCAGGAAGTAAATCAGCCGTTCTAACGATGTTCACAGAGTGACTTCACACTTAGAAGGTTTACGACAGTGATCTAGCCCCTCGGCGTCTTCCTGAGTCTCAGCGGGAGCAGAACCTCCTCGGGGTGGGGGCGGGCCACTGGTTTTCCAGTTTTCTGGGTAATTGTATCGATCTGCTTGTGGCGTCACATGTCTGAACTAAGTTTCCTCTTTGTTGATCCCGACACCTTTCCTCTGAAAAAGCAAAAGGAAATCGGGGGAGTGGGGCGGAAGAGGCTGAGGGCAGCCTCAGACCACAAGAAACCCTGGGTAAAGGGAAGGTTGGGGTGTCGCCAGCTGGGGCAGGATCGCCTCAGGGTGAGGACCGTCAGAAGTGTTCCCAGCGCGCTTTGTCTCTGTGGCTGCCTGGACCTGAAGTGTCCTTCCTCCTGCAGACAGTGTCACCAGGCCCCAGGAGTGGGAGACTGTCTTCGACAACAGTTGGGGTCACGTCTTGCATGGACTTTAACTGCAAACCAGCCTTCTTTACAAACCACTACCTCAAAAGGTGTCCCCAACGCTGTCCCTCGCACCGTGACCAGGCCGAGGAGAGAGGGGGACTGGGGTGGTGAGTACGGATCTTCTTTTTGTTGAAGGGCTTAGACTCCCAGCATCGTTGAGTGTGGCTGTGCAGGTTCCCTCTCCAGCAGCTGTGTGAGAACCGCCTGCCCTCCTCCAAACGACCGGTGTCCCCACTGCCATGGCCCCGCGAGCCCTCCCTGCCCGCCGGTCACCTCACTTCTGTCCCTGCTCTAGGGTTTGTTTTTTGTTTTGTTCACGTGCTTTGTTCTTCTCTCTTCCGCACCTGAGTGCGAGCCTCCTTGTTTTTCCTCCTCTTGACTCACTGCCCTGAGCACCGCCCTTCGGGCCCCTCATGCGACCGAGCCGGCAGGCCTCCCCTTCGAGTGCCCGGCGCCACATCTTCCCCGCCACTGGGCCTCACCGGACACTGGGGTGTCCTCCTCCCACCGATGTCTCCTTCTCAGCTGTTTCATTCCCTAAGGCTGACGGCTTGTAAAGAACGTTTGCGTGACTGACTCTTTTTACCTGGTTTCGAACTGGTCCTGGGTTTTATTCTTGCTGTGAAAGGTGGTTTTCCCGACACAGCTACGAGGTGACTGTCAGTCCCCTTACCATTGATTTCTGCTGGCCCTTGACTGTCGATTCACTCCGTCGTCCTGCTCTGTGCTGTCCCCCGGGGGGTGAGCACCGCGCCCGTTGCCTTCCTCGCTCACGCTTCCCACTCGTGTCCCTCTTCCGTTTCCGGGGTGCACTGCGTGACCTCGGATGCTGCCCTGACGAGAGCCTTTCGCAGGCGCTGCGGCGGTGACGGAAGCGGCCCTGGTTAGGGATGTCTTGTACGTCTTCCAGGGCGTAGACGGCAGGCACGTCAAGATGAGTGGCGTGGACAACTGTTACAAAGTGGAGGGGAAGGTAGGTGACCTCCCGGCGCCGAGATCGGAGTGAGCTCTGTGCCGGCTGCTCCGCGCTCGGCTGTGGCCAGGGCGCTGCATTTGGGGCGACCCCGCGCCCCCTGAGCTGCGATCATCGTCCTGGGCCTTGTTTCACCCGCCTCGCCCGCGGGCCCGTCTTCTCCCTGTGCCGGTGGCGCCAGGCCGGGCCTCTGCCCCCGTGTCCTGCTGCAGGCCTGTGTCCAGCTGAGGGTGATGCCTGGCCCTGGCCTGTTCCTGCTCGGTGACACAGGCTCCCCTGAGGTGCCTGGTCTCCAGGCTCCTGCTGTCTGAGGGCGGCTGTTAGTCTTGCCCACGTGCAGTGGCTGAGAAAAGCCTTACATGTCTGACCTTGACTTCACCTCTCGCTGTGTTTACCTTTCAGGCGAACCTGAATAAATCCTTGAGGGACACGACTCTCAGACTTGCCGAGTTGGGGTGGCTGCATAATAAAATCAGGAAGTACACTGACCAGAGGAGCCTCGACCGTTCCTTTGGGCTGGTGGGTCAGGTATGCTCGCCGCCCTGGGATGGCGGGGGCCATTCGCTCCGGGAAATGCTTGGTCCACAGACAGCCCTGCGCAAGGAGACTTTGAGAGGGTTCTTCTTTGTTAGAGAAGCTTTGGTAACAGACCACTCGTGGTCACGGCCGCTGAGGAGGGTAGAAGCCCCAGCGGGTGTCAACTAGCGGTCGCCGTGTGGGTTAGCGCAGACTTCATCGCTGCCGGGGGCCTGAGAACTTGAGGGTGGACGCTGAGGAAGCAGGGAACAGGGAAGGGACACTGCAGCTGTGGCCGGCAGTGCGGCCGGGCTCACTGCTCCGCTGGAGGCCCCCCGGCTGTGAGGCCCCCAGCTGTGAGGCCCCCGGCTGTGAGGATGTGCGGTCTCAGGCCTGCACTCAGGGACCGACCCAGGCAGGAGCCAGCCCTGCAAGGCCGTTACTGAGAGCCTGTGGGTCCCTGGCCAGTGTGGGCTGCCTCTCCCGCGAGCTGGCACGTCTGTCGGCCTCGTCCATGTGTGGATTCCCCAGAGGGCCGGCTCCCTCTTGGGAGGGGAGTGAGCCTGCTCACATGGGGCCGTGGATGGTCGTTGGCCACTTCTCTCGTGTGGGTCCCATGCCGGCCTCCACGCTGCGCGGGGAGCACTCATGGTCCCACCGTGAAGTTCAGAGCTTGTCACGCTGCCCTGATAGCAGGACTGGAGTGTGACTGACGTCCTCTCGCGCTGTGTTCCACCGCCTGCTCATGGCTTCCCGTGGGGTGTCGCTCTCTGTTCCACCGCCTGCTCAGGCTTCCCGTGGGGTGTCGCGCTGTGTTCCACCGCCTGCTCATGGCTTCCCGTGGGGTGTCGCTCTCTGTTCCACCGCCTGCTCAGGCTTCCCGTGGGGTGTCGCTCTGTGTTCCACCGCCTGCTCAGGCTTCCCGTGGGGTGTCGCTCTCTGTTCCACCGCCTGCTCAGGCTTCCCGTGAGGTGCCGGGACTGTGAGGCCCCGCGTGTTGCTGGGTGTCCCCGCTCCCCGTGGGCTGTGCCCTCTGTGTGGAGGTGTCCAGGCGCGCACTCTGCCCGGCACCAAGTCTGGCCCTTGGTGGCTTCTTAAGGGACCCCGCAGGACAGCTTCAGCTCATGGACGTAGGGGAGCTGGTCCCTCAGTGGGAGCTGCTGACCAGTGGGCTTGTGTCCCTGTGCGTCTGCTGATGCCCAGCTGGTCGCCCTGATGTCACAGTAATTCAGTTGAGCCTGTGTGTCTTTGTGCCACATTCACAGCCTCTTTGCCCAGGCCTGGCTGGGCATTCTGTGCGTCTGTTCACGGGTGCTCCTCTGTGGGCCCAGGGCCTCCAGCGCCCGGCCACTCACCAGGGTGATGCCCCCACCCCAGGCGTTCTGTCATGTGACTTGTGTCCATGGGACAGGCGGTGTCTGTCCACTTTCGTAGCGTGTATGTGACAGCATTTGTGTGGGCCTGCCCGAGAGCAGACGTGTGGTCGAGAGGGGTCCGCTGCAGAAGGGACAGGGCACTGGTTTAAGGGGGAGGCTCATGGTGGGCGCTCCGGGACCAGAGTCCCACCGAGTTCCCCTGAGGTGCATTGCGAAGTTCATGCTGGAAGGCTCTTGTCACAGGACCGTGGGACGTCCCTCTTGCAGGTCTGAGCTGACACCTTTTCACCGCTTTGGACTGGAGAGGAGCCTGAAGTGCGTGGCCCTGCGTGGAAAACGGGCGGGATGAGCCAGACAGCAGTTGGGCGGGGCGCGGAGCCCAGAGCCGCCACTCGTCTTTGCACTTGGCGCGCGAAGAGCGTGCGGAAACCTGTGCTGTAGCCTAAACATTTGCAGGGATGTCGTTTTAAGGGTCGTGGTCTAAGGGAACACACGTAGCTTTAGGAAAACCACCATTTTCCTCCTCTTTTCTGCAAACTTTCACGCTCGGGCGCTAGACTTTAAGGCTTCCCTGAGCGTGCCCGCTGCGGCGGCTGCCCCGCTGGCAGAGCCGACTCAGTCACAGGACACGACTTTGCCGGCCCGCCGGCTGCTGACGCCGTGCCGTCTGGCTTCTCTGCAGAGCTTCTGTGCCGCGCTGCACGAGGAACTGCGGGAGTATTACCGGCTGCTCTCCGTGCTGCACTCGCAGGTGAGGCCCTGCTCGCGCTGCCGCGCCGCTGCGCGTCGCCCGCTGGCCGCCATGTGCTCACTTTCAAGAGAAACATTGTGTCGCCGGTACCATTTGCAAGTTCTGGGCGCCCTGCAGCTCCAGTCTGTCCCAAGTCAGCTACCTGCTAGCTGCCAGGGCCTGCCCGCCCGCCTGCCTTGTAAACAGCCCGTGGCTTGAAGGAACTGTGCTCTCAGAGGATGTTCGCGATTATCCCTCCCCAAGTTCACTCACGACGGCGGGCACTTCGGTGACGTGTACTCACGCGTGGTGTCTCTGTCGTCTCTAGCTCCAGGTCGAGGACGACCAGGGTGTGACTCTGGGCCTTGAGAGTAGCTTGACCCTCCGGCGCCTCCTGGTTTGGACGTACGACCCCAAGATCAGGCTGAAGACACTGGCGGCCCTGGTGGACCACTGCCAAGGTTAGGCTGCGTCTGGGGCTGTGGTCCTTCTGGGGCCTAGCTCTGTGGGCTCCCTTAGCCATGTGTGAACTCAGGGGACACTAGTGGCCGCCGGGAACCCATGTTCACACATGGAGGTGCTCAGGGCTTTGCCGGGAAGGAACGAGGGGGAGCAGTCTCGTGTTAAAGGGACCTTTCTTAAGGTCCTCGGTGTTGAAGCCGATCCCCTCTGGCCCTCCGGCCCCGTCCGTGTCTGCGGTCAGCACACCTGGGGAGAGGGGACTGCCAGCTGCCGGAGTCCCTTTCTCCCCACCAGTGCGGAAGTGCCAGCTCTGCTCCGTCTGCAGCACTGGCCCCCTCATCTCCTCTCGGGTGTGCGGCTGACTGCTGGGCGAGCTGCTCAGTCCTCCCTCGGCTCCTGGGAAGGACTCATCCTGGGCTGAACCACTGCTGTGCGCATCGCTCAGAAAAGTCCGCCCGACAGCACCTCCTCGTCCAGTGCCCTCCCACCTGGCCCTGCAGAGCCCCTCCCAGTGTCCCATTAGGCCTGAGCTCCGACACCTGACACCTCCCCCGCCGCGGAGCCCTACCCTCCCGCCCTGTGCGCTCTACATCAGGCACAGCTACACCCTCTGCGGCTTGTCCCCGCGTGCAGGCCAGGCGTCTGCCCGCTCCCCTCCCGGACCGTGGAACCTTGGGTCTCACCCAGCCCCCTGCACCCTGTGCGCACACGTGACCTTAGGTGTGTCAGTCAGGAAGGCCTGCCGTCCCGTGTGGGCTGTCCTCGGCTGGACTCCCCCGGGACCGTGGCTCCTTGGTCCGAAGCCAGGGCAGGACACATCACCCGGGCTCCAGCAGCCCAGCTCACTCCCTCCTTCACCCACTGCTGGTGGTGCAGCCGCTGGCCCCGGATTATGCCGGTGACCTCCCTGTGTCCCCACAGGCAGAAAGGGCGGCGAGCTGGCCTCTGCCGTGCACGCCTACACCAAGACAGGGGACCCGTACGTGCGCTCCCTGGTGCGGCACATCCTCGGGCTCGTGTCTCATCCTGTGCTGAGCTTCCTGTGCCGCTGGATCTACGACGGGGAGCTGGAGGACACCTACCACGAGGTGAGCGCGCTGGCGGTGGCGGGCGCCGGGAGGCCGTAGCTGTGCGTGCTCCAGCGTGCTGTCGCGCCTGGGGCCCACCCTTGGTGCCTGCCTCGTGCCTGACGAGCGGGAGAGCGTGACCCTTTTAATGCAGAGACCGCTCACCCGGGCTGACTGGCGAGGAGCACTCCCGGTCGCCTGCAGGCCTCAGCACCCAGACCAGCGTGCCCTGTGACGGGACTGCCTTGTCCAGGTGCCTGCGAGCTGTGACAGCGCGTTTGCTGCGCAGGGTCACACAGAGGCCCAGGGCTCTGACAGGGAGGACGGCACCCAGCACCGAGGCGGGCGGAGCCTTAGCACTCCGGCGTCCGAAGTGCGTCCACGCTGGAGCAGACAGTGCCTGCCCCGAGGAGGGCCTGGCCGGCCTGGCGTACGTGTGAGCGAGCACAGGGCGGAGGGGTGGTCTGCACCCCCCAGTGTGTGTCTGGAGCCTGTGCTGGATTTCTGCCTCCAGCTGATGTCTCTTACACGTGCGCCCCGGGAAATTCGCGTCCTCTGCATCGTTCCCTGATCCCTCTTGCGTACGATTTTAGAGCCGGCGTGAGTGCAGCCTGACTGCGGGTGGTGTGGTTGTGGAAGCTTCTGAACCTTCGTGAGCGGGTCTGCCTGTGTCGTTGCACGTCGTCCCCGTGCGTCACCAAGCAGCCCCTGAGAGCTTCTGTCTGGTGACGCTCCTGAGGAGCACCCCGCGCCTCCCTGCCCGTCTGCGGGCCTCTCTGGGCTTCTCTCCCCGGAGGGGGTCCTGTGTGCCCTGGGCGTGCCCGCTGGTGACGTGACACCGCTGCTGCCCTGCTGGCCGGGGGCCCTCGGCTACTCCGTGCTGGCTCCCACTACCCTTCCTCTGCCCTGCGCTGCCCTTTCTTTTCCTCCGCCGCTGCCAAGACCCCCTCCGGCACATTTCCCGGCGGTTTCTCTCCTGCCGCTGTGCGGCGTCCTCTGCATCTTTCTTGTGGCCTGTCAGTCTGTCTGCGAGGAACCATCCCCTGGCCGCGTGTCTTCTGATTGACTTTTTCCGTGAGTGTTTATTTTACATTTCAAGCTCGGAACCTGTGAGGACAGTGCCGAGGATCGTAGTGCTGAGCGAGACGCGCAGGTCATTTGCCCGCTTTTGCAACGCGAGGTTTCCACACGCGCCCGAGGCTGTTTCTGGGCCGGTTGTTCCGGACTTGCTCTTCGCTGCTTGCTTGTCAGTGTTATTCAAACAGTCTTGGCTTTGTGGTTTGATGCTGGCTGGGAGTGGCTGATTCTGTCCACAGTTTTTAGCTGCTCTTGCACCTTTATCTTAGCTGTGCGTTCAGACTGCCTGTCAGCGCTGCCCCGAGCTCTCTTTGTGGGCCGCACAGTGACTGTCCTCCAGCAGAGGACATGTCTGCGTGCCCTGCGCCGAGCGGGTTCTCTTTAGAAGAACAAGTGGGCAGCAATGGGAGCGACACCGTTTCTGTGGCCTTTGGGTACAGTGAGTCTCGCGCCTCTGGCCTGCTCTTCAGGTGGCGCCCGGAGAAGGGCAGCCAGCCTCTGTGACCTCCTGTCACTCAGACGAGGCGTCCGCCCTGTCCTGGTGTTGTCCCATCATCAGCGCTCCGTGGACTGTGTTTTCTCCTGTCCAGTTCACGCGCGCTGTGGCGTGCGCTCTCCCACTGTGTCGCCTTGCTGCCCATTGGCGTCATCGTTTTGGGCGCATCCTCATGTCGAACTGAACTTCGCTCGCCTGATGCTCTTCATTGAGCTGCAGCCCTGCAGTCAGGTCGTCTGTGAGCTGCCTCACGGGAGCAGCCTCCAGGGCAGGCCAGCAGCACCTGTCAGCAGCAGTGTGTCCCCTCGTCCTGGCTGCTGCTCTCCTTGCCCAGAGGGAAGGGTCCACTTCGCGAGCGCGCCCCGCATCTCTCGGGGTCTCCTCTGAGCGCAGCCAGTGCTCGTCTGGGACGGACTGCTGCCGAGTTCAGAGCTGCAGCCCCGCTGTTTCTGGGAGGTGCCGTGTGGCGGCTGCCTCCCCCGGAGCAGTGGGTCTGGGTTGCTGGAGAACAAGGCGACTTCAGTCCCGCGCATCTCAAGCTGCACCTGCCACTGTGCGTGCTTGGGGAGCGCGCGGCACCGCGTTGCTTTAGAACGTGGGCTTCATGCTTCTCAAATGCACTTGCCGTTTATGACGGTCATTCCAGCGGGAGGAGATTTTAGAGGCTTAAAAAACCCGTCATTGATTATTTCTGACGTTTATCAAAAGTCATTACTTCGCAGTAAGGAAAGTTATTTGAGTTTTAGTAACTCGTCATTTATAAGCCTAAGAGACTAAATAATGTAGTTAGGAAAATGAAAGAAAATGTGTTTTTGGGATGTGAGTAAATTCTTTTACATTATAATTTGTGTATGATATCCGTGCCTAGCTACGTAAGTTTCAGAATCAAGTTGACCAACTTATAAACTGAAATAAAAGCCATATATGCTATTATTTTCAGTTTTGAGGCCTGTTTTTCACCTGTGAAAATTGTACCTGACAGAGCTAAAAGGTACTTTTATTTAAAGGAAAAATATAGGCAGTAATGAAGACAAGTGGGCAGGCAGGAAGAGAGAGGAGAAAGTAGCATTTTATTTGTTTTATTTAATTGCTCATCCTGGTTGTCCCCCTGGGACATGAATCAGGACCCTTGGGATGTACATGGACTGTACCTGCGGTGAACTAAACCGCTAGGCCAGCGGGCACACCATGAAAGATAGTCCTTTATGACCGCCTTTAAAAATTTAGGAAAGACGAAAACTGGTGCTTTTTATTTTAACAAAAAAAGCTCCATATTCTCTCTCCCCTTCCGTCTGCTAGGGAGCTTGGGTTCTTGGAAGGCTGGTGACACTCGATCGATCGGAGAGAAGATGAGAGTTTCTTCCCTAGTAGGGTCCAGACGAAGGCTCCCACCAACCCAGAAAGGGAACATCTGCGTTTTTGATGATACAGGACTAGAGACCACAGTTCACTGCTAAAGGACGGCGCATCAGCACCACATACCTCCTCAGCATCTCTCAATACAGCCAGACATCCCCCCTGCCCTGTGACACAGCCAGACACCCCC
>RJWH01008478.1:0-11064 GCA_004363575.1 Solenodon paradoxus
ATGGGCCGATATGAACAACAACAGCTGAACGTGGCAGCTCCGTTTCCCGACGGGAAGGAGTGGGTCGAGGGGAGTAGTCGCCTCCATGTCAGAACCAGGGCATGCAGCCAACACCTCGCGCAGAGATGTCAGCCCCTTCCTTCACGGGGCAGCAGTGGGCCAGACCTTTCTGCCCTCTTCCTGCCTGCTTCCTGAGCCATTTCTGCCCACACGATCGGTCACTCCTCAACGTCTGTTGTTGTCTCTCCTGCCTGTGCCCAACTCTTCAGGCTCTATTATTTTGGCTGTTGCCGTCGGTGCCGATCTGGGGGACAGCCTTCCTGTGAGCTCTGCACATCACAAGCGCGTGTATAACTCCATCCAGCACATGCTGATGTCTGCCCACCACCCTGGCTCCCCCAGGACCCAGTCAGACGGCGGAGCTCATTCCCGAAGCCTGGCTGGAACATTTGAATTTGGCTATGGAATTGGGTGCGAGCGTTTGGGAAAGTTGTGTGGTCAGGTGCTCGGACGGGCTTTTGATCTTCCTTGCTTCGCTAATTAGGCTGTTTATTACCAGAATGATGGGGCTATCTTGAAAAACAACCAGCTGGATGCGATCCAGTTACTAAAATCCCGATAAGCAGGAGCCCGACTTTGAACAACGGGCTTCTGTATCTGTTAGGCAACTGCTGGCTGACCGCGGGCCACTGGCTGATACGGGCATGTCCTCGGAGCTCACTTGGCTTCAGCTCCTCATCTGGAAAGAGGCTCAGAATGCCTGCTGTGCCTGCTGCTTAAACGTTTTGGGCTGTTCAGGTGAGACAGGAGTATATGGGAAAAAACCACTCTGAATTGAAGATATTAGCTCAGAGGGTGACTGTGACTTCTGGACATTTAAAAGTGGTTTGATTTACATTTAGTGGAAACTCACCTGGCAGGAAAACTTTAAAGATGGCATCTCACCTGTGAGCTTATGTCGCAGCTCAGAATTGGTCTTTTTCCTCCTCTGAATGTTGTCAAAGGGGAGACAACAGTATCCTGTGGTATCCCTGAGAAGAATCACTTTTTGGAACGAATATGTGTTGGCGGCCTGGGAGGGATGTCCTGGAGAGTGTGTTCAGAAGCAGGCTTTCCTACCCGCTTTTGTTCTAAAGGGTCACTCTCCTTCTGTTGGCCTCTTGGTCCCAGGGAGGTGGATAAGCAGCACCTTAGCTTTAGGGTATAGGTGGCGAGATGGAGCAAAACCCTGGCTCACCATTTTTTGCTTCTAGCAGAGCTTGCTTTTCTCCTGCACTGACTGGTTCTGTGTACTTAATCCTCAGCTGTGGCTTGCACGCCCCCTAGTGACGGGTGTGATGCCCCCCCATCCTTTTTATGGTGATGCTACAACCACCGTTCTCCCCACCCGCTTTGCCGTTGCCAACTACCTTCAGTTCTCGAGTGCAGTACAAAAATTTTCATTCTTAGATTTAGTCAATGGAAATGCCTCAGAAAAAAAAGAATGACGTGGTTCTAGTAGTTCTGTTTTTTTTTTTTTTGATTTAAAGAGAATCATTATTTTAATGTCTACTCACTTAATTTTGCAAGCATCAAAATGTAAACGTTTGAAGATAAGAGCGATCTTGTTCTACCCTTTCTTCACACGGGAAAAACTTTCGTGACTCACCATTTCATATTTCATTAACAACATTGGGGAGCACAAAAAGGCATAAAACATGATGTTCACCCCTGCAGAAGTTTGCATTCGAGTTACGCGTGGTTCATATTTACCCCTGTGGGGGAAAAATAAGTGTAATGAGTGATGACTTTTATTGGCACTTAATATTTCTACTTCATCTCACTAAAGATAGGTTCTCTGAGCCATTGCATATTTATTTATTTATTTTAAAAGTCCTTTTCAGTGGAGAGAGAACCTCAGGATAGCACCAGTAATTACCCGGATGAGCCCTGGAGGATAACAGAAGAGCAGCGCGAGTACTATGTCAATCAGTTCCGGTCTCTTCAGCCGGACCCGAGCTCCTTCATTTCAGGTAAAGAAATGTGACGAGTGAGAACTTGGGTCCCAGATCATTGTCTCACCGAAAGAATGGCACACACCTTGAGAAATAGTTCACACAAAATGAGCACTACAACCTGTGAATTCAGTTTTGTTTTCTTCTGAGGTTGGATTTCTTATGAACTCTAAAGTGGGCAGAAACATGCCTGGCAATGACGTCTGGAAAATGATTTTATGTTTCAAAGGGATCAAATGGGAATTTGGGCGTACCTGGTTCACACCTTGCATCTTATTAGCTGGGCAGGTCTTGAAATGACGGGTGGAACTGAGGCAGCACCCTTCACTGCTTACCACGCTCGAGTTAGAGCCAGGAGAGTGTGGTGAGACTCATCGAAAGAATGAGCGTCCCAAGTCTCCTCCTGTGCTAGAGCTGCCTTAGAAGTTAAAATTCATACTCGTTTTCTTTGGCTCAATTCTTTCTCCTCCCGCTTTCCTGAGAGAAATTAAAATATGGGAGGAAAATTGGCCAGCATTTAAAAATGTCTGCATGTCGGTTCTTCTGGATTGACTTCAGAAATAAGTATTCCTGTTGAATTCTCATGTACAATTCAAGCTGAGAGGATTGATTGAATTCCCTTGTGCCTACATTTTACCAGGCTGAAGACTAAACAAACAGTGAAACAGTTGAGTCTGAAAGAAAAATTCATAAACCTTTATAGACTTCAATTTTGAAGAATAATATGTACTTGGTAACTAACATAATGGATTCAAGTGTGGACTAAGACTAATTTTCTTTCATGAAGGAGGTGTGTAATTGAAATATACGTGTATAAATGAACACATCTTTTTCTGATTGGTGGTAATTGCTTTATTGACGGCATATTATTGTAGATATATCAAATTAATGTTGACAATGATTTTTTTAAAAAAGAGGGAGAAACCCACGTGGCATGTATTGGACACTTGCCAACCGTACCCACTCTTTCAGTGAGTTTCTTCCCAGTATATTCAGATATTTAGTCAAATACAAATAGGTAGTCGTTAGGAATATTTTAATTTTCTTTCAACTTTTTTATTTTGCAGGATTTCAAAAATAGACACAACTAAAGTGGCTAGTGTGGCAAATCCCTATGTGTCTGTATCACAGCTCCGACCATTTCATTTTCTCTACACCCTCTTTTAGCCCAGATGATTTTTGTAGCAATTAGCAGAACCTCTCATTTAAAAATATTTCAGGATCTATCTATCTCTAAAGATAAGGCCTTTTTTAAAAACATGATCATGGTTTATTGGCACTCGAGAAAAAACTCCTCCACAAATGCCTTAATGTCATCAAGTCTTCATTGTTTATAGTTTCCTGATTGTCTCACAAATGCCTTTTTAAAGAAGTTTCTTTTGGTCAAGGTCTACTGCAATTAGTCGCTGTCTTTTTTGTGAAGAGAGGAAGGAAGGACCTTTTTTTAAGGAAGGAGAAGAAAGGAAGCACTTTTGTTTGTTTATATGTTTTGGTTGTTCCCCCTGGCCTCTGGATCACAAACCCATGTCCTCAGGCTTTACATGGTCCCCATGCCGGCAGCACCTCAATGTCTTTTTTAAAATCTTCGTGGAGCTATAATCTAGACCATAAAATGCATCCATTGAAACTGTGTAGTTCACTGGTTTTATTGTATTCATAGAGTAATCACAGCCTAAAGTTTGAACACTTTTGTCACCCCCAATATACCACTGACTTACAAACAAGTATCCCTCATTCCTGCCCTCCCCGCCCATCCCCTGCTCACTAAACTACTTTCTCTAGAGATTTGTCTAGTCTGGTTTTTCCTATAAATGAAATCATGTAATAGCTGCCCTTTTATATCTGACCTCCTCTTTCACTTAGCATGTTTTTAAGGCTCATCCATGTTATAGTAGGTACCATACCTCTATTCTTTTTTATGGGTGAATCGTTCTGCGCCACATTTTATTTATCCGTCCATCAGCTGATGGGCTTTCGGGTTGCTTTTACTTTTTGGCAATTAAGAATAATGCTGTTACGGACATTTGTGTACATATTTTCAAGTGGATGTGTGCTTTTCTTTTTCGTGGATGTATACCCAGGAGTGGAATTGATGTATCATATGGCAACAGTGTTTAACCACTTGAGGACCAAACTGCTTTGCAAAGTGGCTACAGCATTTTACATTTCTACCAGCAGTGTATTGAGGGTTCCAATTTCTCCATATCCTCTTCAACACTTGTTATTGGGTTTTTTTTTAATTGTAGCTATCCTAGTGGGAGTGAAGTAATCTCTTTGTGACTAATATTAACATTTTCTAGATGAATAATGACGTTGAACATCCATCTGTATATCTTCTTCAGAGAAATGTCTATTCTAATCTGTTACCATTGGTTTTCTTTTTAAAGAATTGAGTTATAAGAGTTTTTTAATACATTCTAGATAGAAGTTTTTTTATTAGTTATATGACTTGCAAACCTTTTTCCCATTCTGTGGTTTGTCTTTTTATGTTCCTAATGGTGTCTTTTGAAGCACACAAGTTTTAAATTTGGGTGGTATCTACTTAATTTTTTTCTTTTGTTGCTTATGCTTTTCATGTCATATATACAAAATCATTGCCTAATCCAAGGTCACAGAAGTTTATGTCTGTCTTTTCCTCTAAGAAAGAGTATATATTTTAGTTTTATCTTACATTTATGTCTTTGATCCATTCTGAGTTAAGTTTTATATGCGGTGTGAGCGAGGGGTTCAGATTTTTCTCTTTTACGTGTGGCTATCCACTTGTCCTAGTACCGTTGGTAGAGAAAATATTTCTTTCGCCCATTTCATGGTTTTAGCATCCATGCCAAAATTTAATTGAATATAAATGGGAGGGTCTGTCTCTGGATGTTAATTCTACTTCATTGATTGTATGTTTAATGTCAATTCTACCTCATCTTGATTATTGTGGTAGTAACTTCTAAAACGGGAAGTGGGAGTTCTCCAGATTTGTTCTTTTTAGTTTTATTTATTTTGCTGTCAATTTATAGGAATTGTGTTTTTACAATTTAATTTTATTTCATTTGCTAGCGATGTAAAACTATTTCCATGGCTCTGAAGTCAAGTCTACAAACAAGCTATTTGGAAGAAATCTAGCTTCTGTCCCCATTCCCTCTACCCTTTTTCTTCCTTGCCCGTAGAATTAACCGTCTTTTTTGATGGCCTGTCTGATTTTTTTAAATGAAAGGTGCAGGCAGGAATGAAGACAAGCAGAGGTAGGCAGGCAGGAAGAGAGAGGAGGAAAAAAACTTTTTGTTTTATTTAGTTGTTTATCTTGGTTGTTCCTGCTAGCCCTGGGATGCGAACCCAGGTCCTTGGGATGTACATGGACTACACTCAACCACCGCTATTCCACCAGGGTGCACCACCTGTCCGATTCTAAAAGCAAAAGCAAATACATGTGTGTGCATTCTTCTCTCGATTTTTTCTTAAGATAAATGGCAGCACGCTATTTATTCTTTTCCCCACCATGCTTTGTTCACGTAACAGTGTGTCCTGGAGATTCCTCCCTGGTCACATGCAGAGATTTTCCACTCCCTTTTATAGCTGCACACAGCTAGGCTGTGTGAGTGTGCAGTCACTTATTCAGGTGTTTCCTTTCGGATTATTTTTAGCCCTTTGCTATTACAAATATTTCTGTTGTGAAAAGCCTTCTGCACGATGCCTTCTTATATTTTCTTCAATGTGTCTTTGGCCCATTTGAAATGTGACTTTGCTAGATACTGTAAAACACCTCTTTATTGGGGTCGTGCCATTTTTTAAATCCAAACAGCATTATATGAGATGCCCATTTCACCATAGTCTTATTATCAGACCGTGCTATTTAACTGCTGTATTTTTTCCGATTCGATAAGCAAGAAATCTGTTTTTAATTTGCAGCTGTGTTCAGAAGAAGAGTGAACCTTTAATAAATAAGATTAGGAATTGGTTGTAATTCTTTTTGTGAACTCTCATAGCTCTTCCCGTTTAAAAATTAAAAAAAAAATTGCATTAACTTATTTTGCACATTAAAATAAACTCTAATGTGCAGTTTCCCATTCCTCAGATAGATGTCAGCACACCCTGCCCTCCACCACATCACCAAGTGTTCTTCACCCTTGTCCAGTGGGCTCCGCCACCACTTGTCCCCCCACCCCCCATCCCTTTCCCTACTGGTCACCTCAGTTCTATGGCAAGTGTCCAAGGGTTGGTTTTGTTTCATCTGTTTCTTTGTTTTGTCTATTCATACGCCATCTATCTTTCTTCTTTTGACTTGTTTCACTTAGCATCGTCCCCTCTAGTTTCATCCATGTTGATTCAAATGACAGGGTTTCATCTCTTCTAAGGGCTGTGTCGTATTCCATTGTATAAATGTACCACATTTGATTGCTTTATCCATTCATCTGACATTGGGCACTGAGGCAGTTTCCAGTTCTTAGCTATTGTGAATAGGGCTTCAATAAACACGAGGGTGCATACATCTCTGAATTTAGTGTTTTTCTATCTTTAGGGTAAACACCCATCTTCTTCTTTTTGTATTGGGTTATTGGAGTTTATTTGTCAAGATCTATATATCTACATTTTTGGTGTGTTGATATTTGATCACTGATATCTCAGTGCTCTGTGTAACTATAGTTTACTGGTTGAGAGACTCTTTGTAGTAAAAAGTCTGAATTCATGTTTTAATTCTGACTGCTAGCAGCTTTCAAGCCTCACCTCTCCCTGTCCCACCCTGCATGACTGCCCTCAGGGAGGTGTGAAAATGACTGGCGGAAACAAGGAAAGGAGGCTGCCTGGGGTTTCTACATTGTTTGGGGTGGGCTGGGCCTGAGGTTTCCAGCTCAGGCTTGGAACTTCCTGCAGCACCAAAGGAGGGAATTCCCTCTTTAGGCCAGTGGCCTTCAAGTTGTAGCTGAGCTTGTTGATTCCCCTCTGATTGTGCCTAACTTCTCGGGGACACCATAGTACAGCCGTCTGTGTTAGGGCCCATTAGAATCCATTTTTAAGGAGAATAAGAAAGCTCGTGATTGCCGAGAGAAGACTTTTTTTCACTTTGTCAGTTTAGAGTAGAGTTTGAGGGTTTGATTGACTATTCTTTGTGTTAGATTTGAGGCTTTAGGATTGTGAAAGTGTTTTTGAGAGCTGAAAGCAGAAACATTTTGATCTTAATGAGGATTAGGTCGAGTGTTTTAAGTGCAGTTTGCACTTGTAACCGTGTAAGCTGTAAGGCGAACAATTGTCTTATGTCAAGTAGTGTCTCTAAATTTATGATGAATAAAGAACATAGTGAGACTTCCTGGGTACATTTGTCAAAGAGCCACCAAGAGATCTCCACTCTCACCAGAACTCTTTGCCAAGATGTCTGTATTATCTGTGTGATGGGATTAATGGTGTTAGTTTTCTACTTTTTGCTGTTTTCTACCATGATTGCATATTTCTTTCTCACCCTTTTGTTCAAAGTACTTGACCGATTTTTACTTTAATAATTCTGAAATTTAGCTTTTAAATTTTTAGTAAAATTTTACAGATTTTTTTGCAAAAATAAATCAACAATGATATAACACATTATAATGTTTATAATTGCATGTTATAATAAATGTGTCATGGCTTCTTTTGCTCTATTCTAATTCACATGTTCATTCAAATGTTGTTCATGTGTTGTTTTTAGTCATATGATTCATAGTTGCTTTGATGAATAAATGTTGTGTTTTTGGTTATATGGCAGGGATTGCTCAATGAGAAAAATAGTATTCATTTTCCTCTAAGTATAAAAGCTGCTCTAGAGAAGTAATTAATGATATATTTAAACAATGGCTCTTGACAGGTTCCGTGGCCAAGAACTTTTTCACCAAATCAAAGCTTTCCATTCCAGAGCTCTCCTATATATGGTAAGTACAATTAATGCCACATAGTATGGCACTCAGTCACATCCATCGTTTAGCTCTGATTGCATTTTTTAAAATCTTTTGAATTTTTTCGACAGACTTAGCGTGAGCAGAACTTAGATTTTTGCTGCTGTGAAGATTAAATCAGGTACCGTATTCACAGCACAATGAACAGTGTCTGGCAGAGTCTATGCACTCTAAGGTGTTAGTTCTTCTTTTAAAAGTCACTCCCTAATTGTTCTCCTCAAGACCCCTTTGCTGTCTAAGCAATTGTGTGGTCACAGAGAATTTCCATGTCCAGCTTTTCTACTCGGTATGACGCCAGTTACCAGAGGACTTTGAAAAGCTCTTCTTCATCTTATTTTATGAGGCCAGGTGAACAGAAGATTCAAAGATGATTTGCAATTCATTGAAATTGGCTAGTCTAGCTGCCTCTGAGCTTCATAAATTTGGATGCTGTTTATTGGCTGGGTCGTAATTCAGACTTGCAGCTGTGGCCTACACTGTCCTTTGCTGCCCAGCTGGCCCAGCCTGGCTCCAGAAAGCAATGCAGGATGGCCTGGGGCTGCGTGAGCACGTGGGGAAGTGCCCTGTGAGGCTTCGAGACTGGGCAGGAGAGCGCGCTGCTGTTAATCTGCTGCCCCAGTCCAGGGACACTTAGAGCTTTGTCTTGAGGCCCAATGGCAATTATGGTCGGATGCAGAATCCCTCAGCATGTCTGCAGTGGGGCTGAGATTCTTCGGCAAGCTACTCTGGCATCGTTTTTTCCCCTAACAACAAGCTTGGTCTTAGATTTTAGAAGTAGCGAGAAAAAGAAACTGAACATTTTGAGCACAGTTCCTTTGGGTAGAATTCTCAGTCTCGGCGACTTGACTGGAGGTTTCCCATCTGTGGGTGGAGACAGAAAAGCTGAGTGACTGTCTCCCCACCAGCCTTGGAAGCGTTTCCCAGGTCCCTCCCTCCGGGCAGCTGCTCAGGGCAGGTGTGTTAGGCATTATTTCTTTTTGGCGGGGGTGCGATGTGAAACTCCAAAGGAAAGTTAGGCAGCTCAGCTGAGATCTCTGTTTCATAGAGTAACAGCTTTCGGGTGTGATCTGATGTCTCATCCCTTGACGTGCCCTGACAGGCGCGTATGTGTCTTCTGTACACAGAACAGACCGCTGGAGCTTCTGGAGTCTTAGTTACTCTGGCAAATTGCTTGCTTATATGCTGACTAAATAAGTCTGTGCTTTTCAGTGGGAAACAATGACTGAAGCAAAGTTAAGCCTTTTTAAGAATCTCCTTTTCTTCCTTGCTGTCTGGGCTCAGCCTTCCCTAGTTGTGAGCTTTATCGGAAAACAGAATTCAGCCAGTATTTATTGTACTTGTATTTTCCCAGAAAGGAATTCCTAAGCAAAATTTTGCTCCATTGTATCATGACTTGAAAAACTAAAGACTTTTCCTTCAAGCTGAAGCCTAAGTACTTATTTCTGTGCTCTGGTAACTGTTGAATGACAGGGCCAGCCTCTCCTGTTTCCCGCGCTGAGTTCAGTGCTGCTCACGCCACACGGTTACCAAACATGCAACTCCAGGCACTGCTTCTCTTTGGGCATCTTGTCCTGTACACTCCGCGCTGTAAACCAGACCTGGAGGGAACCCGAAAAGCTTCAATTTTGGTTTCTAAAGTGCCCTTGACATCAGTGCTGTCGACCAGCATTTTCTCCTTCCAGGCAGCCCACAGGGATTTCATGAGTTGGGAGACCCTACGGGGCCACCAAATAGCAATCCTGGGAGTTACGTTTGCATATTTGAGGCTGAGTAACTTTTCCTCTAAGCTCTATGTTGAGTCCTTGTGACATCTGTCTCTTTAGGGAACTTAGCGATGCTGACTGCGATGGAGCCCTGACCCTGCCCGAGTTCTGCGCGGCCTTTCACCTCATTGTGGCCCGGAAGAACGGCTACGCGCTCCCCGAGAGCCTGCCTCCAACCCTGCAGCCGGAGTACCTGCAAGCAGGTAAGGGCTCTGGTAGATTCTAAGCCCCAGGCTGCCTATGAAACTTCTGTTTCTTGAGATGGTGCCCGGACTCTCTGGGGAGTCCTTTTATCCATAACAAATGTTATTTAAGTGACACTAGACGTTCACTGTTAGAATGTGGGTGGTGATGATCCGGATCAGTACCATCCTTTTCCCATTCCCGTATTCAGTGGCTAGACGTGGACCAAAGTCACTTAATCTTTCATGCAAAGTGAGGACTAGGCAAGTAGCAAACCTCTCAGCTGAGAGAAAAGGAAGTGAAGATCTTCTAGAGCTGAGAGCTGACTTGGCCTCTTGAGGCATATGCCAGTGTCCCCAAGTGAGCTTGGGCTGTGGAATGGAATAGAATTCTTGTATCTAATTGAGAAGTGTGAAAAATGACATACAGTGAAATGTGCAAAGTGCTGTAATACACACTGGAGGAATTTTTACATATTACATATCTATGTAACTACAAACAGATAGAGAACATTCTGGCACACCAGAAGGTGAGACTGAAACTCTCTTCCTCCTTAATGAAACCGTTACCCCCCCCCCCCCCCAATTTTTGGATAGGAAAGAGTCACAGAGAGGTCAACATTTGTATCAATTCTTTGGAAAACTGGAAAAAGTAATAGTATCTCTGAGCACTGATCTGTTTTCCTTTACTCAGAGACCTATAGCTTCCATAGATGGGGTCCAGAAGCAGCGGGTGCTTTCAACAGCCTTTCTCACTTTGGGGAAAGTTCTCTTAAACATATGAGAGCTTATTTATGGCTGATTACAGGCAAGGGGAACAGTGTCTAGAGAATGGTGTGCCCCTGTGGCTCAGCAGCCCAGGTGCAGGCTCTGTAAAACCCAGGGACCTAGTCTGGGGGTTAGCTGTTAATAGAGTATGCATTTCGTAGTTTCGTAGTTAGAGCTGCCAGCGATGATCTTGTATAGCCCCTGCCTCATATTGACACTGGATACTAGTAACTTACATACCTATGTCAGCCTTAGGGTCTCTGATTCTGAAAAAAAAAAAAAAGTCTGCCATTTTCTGCATTTGCTAATGAGGATGCAGAGACTCAACCAAGGGAAGAGTATGTGGTGCCAGTGACAGGTAAACATGTTGAGGGAAAAGTGACCCAATCTGGGATCCTCCCCACATGCCCCGATA
Source organism: Solenodon paradoxus (assembly GCA_004363575.1). NCBI lineage: Eukaryota > Metazoa > Chordata > Mammalia > Eulipotyphla > Solenodontidae > Solenodon > Solenodon paradoxus. The sequence continues at coordinate 11,032 of RJWH01008478.1, forward strand.
AGATGTGTGAAGGGGAGGGTTCCAAGAACTCAA
>RJWH01008478.1:11164-30233 GCA_004363575.1 Solenodon paradoxus
TCTGGGGGGGGGTCTTGATTTAGCATTGTTTTATCATTTGGATGCAGTATGACTAAGGGTGTCGTGACTCTGCTTTGGAGAAGTTATTTTGTAGTGTTTCATGGACTATTTTAAGTCACTGATGACATTTTTATAAATCTGAGAATCCTAAACAAAAAGTATATTAACAGAAGAGAACAGCCTCTTGACTTCTTGACTTTTGCAAATGGCTGCTTTGACCTTGCTTCTGCCGCAGAGAGGTGTGGGAAACAGCGTCAGTCAAGAGGCAGATCCTTCACGCAGAATGAATGTGTTTCTTCCTGGTGTTTATGAAGACTATGAGCATGCATCTCTATAGAAACAATGGAAGAATCCATCACATATCCTTCAAATAATCAAAAATGGCACATTTCCAGAGCTTGTGGGATTGATCTTAATAATAATTATATAGTTCTGACAGAAAACATGAGACACCTTATAACATGCCATCAAACTCAATGATAGTCTATTTTAGGTAAACCCTAAGGGGCTAGCAGTTAACTTTTAAATGCTTCATCACCCATGTGTGTTTTTGTATACAGCTCAAGAATGCTTTATGTCTCTGTGCTTTTAGACTCTGTAAAATGTGGCAGATCCTGTCCATTTTGGGGAGTTCATTTTTATGGCTTCTCATTTGGCTTTCTTAAAATCTTAGCTCTTACCTCGTTTTGACATTTTCTAGTTCTTCTAGATTCGGTCTTAATCCAGTTTTTGAAAAGATTGATAAAGAGTATAAATTTGGTTGATACTATCATGCATTCAAAACTATACAAAATTTTGAAAAATAAAATAATGAAACAGGAATTGTAGCTGATGCCGTTTTGCTTTTCAGTTACACAAATAGTACTTTTTTTCTAACAGTGAAAATTAAAGCGCAGCATTAGAAGGAAAAGTTGGATTATTTGGTGGCTTTCCCATGATAAGCCTTTTGTTATTTCCATGTCTAGGGGATGGGGTGGATTCTGGTATTATTTTTTACCATGTAATTTATTAAAACTATTTTTTCAAATTAATTTCATTGAAGGGGCATTGCGTCATAATATGTTAAGGCGTGCATTATTGTAAGTCAACATCTGTATATAATACGTTGCCATCACTAGTCTAATTCTTCTTCGCCACTGGGTTATTTTCTTTGTCAGAATGCAGCGCAAGAGAGAGTTCCCACTGACTCGGAACTTGCCCACAGGTAGATGAACTTGCTCATGTGTAATTGGAGCCAGTGATAAGTTCTAGGAAGAGGAAATACAGCCGAAGTGAGAGAGTGTGCAGCCCTAGGGGAAGAGTCCTTGAATGTTGGATCAGAGACTTGAAGGATGTGCTGAGAGCTGAGGGCTGTCAGTAGGAAGAAGGGGGAAGACCGAACTCTGGGCAGATGGTAGCAGGGACCCTGCAGAGGCTAGAGGCCCTGAGATGGGCTGGGAGCGTGGGAGGCATGGACTGTGCGGGCTGCAGTGACTGGAGTACAAAGAGCCAGGACTGGAAGGGCTAGGAATGAGACTGAAGAAGCCCAGGAGCACATCACGGACCATGACTGTGACATGCTTTAAGCAGGGAAGTGACATCATCAGATTTGCTGTTTGAATGTTCCTACTGGTTGTGGACAGGGAGCGGATTTTGAGGGCGCAGGTGGAACTGAAGAGCAGGTATGGTGGCTGTCCGGTCAGGATCTGCAGGAGGGCTGACCCTGGGGAACTACCACAGGTGGGGACTTGGGGACATGCTGGAGAGAGATGTAGTTAATTGATGGCCTTTGCAGCTTTCGAAAGCCCTCTTGAGAAACTCTAGTCAGGTAATTCTGGTCAGATCACTGGGAACCTAGAAAGAGAAATCTCTAATTGGTTAAAACTGCTCCTGGAGCTGGAGTGAGGAGAAGGTGTTTGGATGAGCTTTTACCATGGAAACAGACTTCATGGTATAGTCAGAAAACTCCCAGGGCTGCGGTTTGCCCCGCTGTTATCAGTGAAATTCAGGCCAGAGTAAGCAAACAGAATTTGCGGTGCCTCTGCTCAACTGCACACGGTAGCTGTTACTCTGTGGCCAGTACTTTCCTATGAAGCCAAGTCTCATTTCAGTCCCTAGAAAGGAGTAAAACAATGCCAATCCATTTTTTAACATTTAATTACTTTTTTTAAAAACGTCGAATTAAAATTTTGATGCCTTAATAGCTGGTCTTGACAAAGTTGATTTGTGACTTCTGTTTATTATCTACCCAATCTTCTTTTCCTCTTTGGAATATTGACCACATCTGTAGTTGCTGAGACATTTCTTTCTAATGACCTTGTGATGATGTGGTGAAGCGGAGTCTGCTGCTGAGAGGCAGGGTGACCGCTGAGTACGAGCTTATCAATTGGCGTGGTTTTCCTCAGACATATCCACTCAGCTGCCCAGCTAATAGCTTCTGTACTGTATGTTCTAGAAGAAACCCATAACCCAAGTCTTATTTTCTTGTTTTTTTATCAGCAAGACCTTGTGCTCTCATTTTTGTAATTCCTGCTGACCAAAAGAAATGAGCATTTCATAAAGCTTTCTTGAACACACATCCTTATAAGGTCTCATCCATTTCCAGCATTAATAACCAAAATGAAGCATTTCCTTGGTTAACGTTTATTGTATTAAAACAATCTCCATAGTTACTGCCATTATGCCGGTAGCAGAGTTACAATCTAAGTATTGTCATAGGCATGGCTGATGTGGAAAACGCCAGCCATGTTACAGTGTGAAATCCAGGGTCCTTCCAGCAGGACTGCAGGCTGGTCAGCATTTCCCAGCTTCATGGCCACGAGTGAGCTGCTTCCCACTCCTTGGTGTCATCAGGTGTGAAGTTGGCGATAGAAGTACTAGGTTTCATCTGAGGTTTGAGATTTGGCCTCAACACAGTGGGTGCTGTAACTCGTACACAGGAGCCTGCAGGTTTGGTTCCATCCCACAAACACAGAAGCGCTGACAAGAGACAGTGACCGTTTCAACTGGGGTATATCTTCTTACGTTTTCTTTTGGTTTCTTTTTAGCCTTTCCGAAGCCCAAGTGGGAGTGTGCACTGTTTGATTCTTATTCTGAGTCCATGCCAGCCAGCCAGCAGCCTCGTGACTTGAATCGGGTAGAGGTAAAAGAGCTCGTGTCCGTCAGAAAGGATGTGAGTTGAGTTAAGCCCACTAACCTATGTTCTTTACAAATTGTGGAAAATCCACTTTTATACATTTCCTTTTCATACTTAGTATTTACTTTGTGACTATCTAGTATTTGTGACTATTTAGTATTTACTTTCCCATCTACACACCAGAAATATGTATATATTTATTTTTTCTTTTCTCCCAAAAACAAGACTTGGGGAAATAAGCAAAGTAGTCTCTGCTCTTTCTAGAGGTGATATTTAGGTATCACCAAATGAAGTCAGAAAAATACTAGCCGAGTTATTTATTCCAACCAAACTTGAACCATGATAAAGTTCTCGTTCAGTTTCACCTATTATTTTATTTCTGTGTTTTAAATTAAATATATTGTTTTATTATTTCTTTTGTTTACACTGTTACATGTATTTTAGGATATTGAACTGGCACCTTAGTCTGTGTATTCCCCCCCCCCCCCCACCTTGCTGTATTTTGAATAGCTGAGTATTGAGGTACAGTAAAGCCAGAATAGTTTTTTTAATGCATTTGATAAGAAACAACAAAAGTAGCTCTTTTAGCAATTTTTTATTGATGGAACGGTGCATCATACCATGATAGAGCTTTAAGGCGAGCATCATAGTAAACCCACATCTGTGTACAATGTGTTAAATTTGTGACCCAACACTCTATCTTTCATCATGTGATTAACCCCTTTTACCAAATTGTGTAAGCAATGTTTTTTGAAATAAGAAAAGAACTTTTTAATAGGAAGTTGTCATTATAAGGCAGCTTCTGTTTGTAAAAGAGGTGTCATATTTATATTATTTCCTACAATCCTTTCTTTTTTTTTTTAAAATAATAATCTTTTGTTCACCATGTTATATTCATTTAGGCTATTGAAATTGCATCTCAGTCTGTATTTCACACCACACCCACCACCAGAGTTGCAGTGTCCTTTACCCCCAGCTCTCCCCTCTTTCCTTCCCTCCTCTCCACCCTGTCACCCCCCTGGCAGTCATCATCTTGTGTCCTGTGGGCTTTTGCTGAGGTGTATCCATTTATTTGTTTCATTTCATTATATTTCACATGAATGAAACCATCCTGTATTTTTCTTTGTCTTTCTGATTTATTTCACTTAACATGATCCCTTCCAGTTCCATCCAGATTATTGCAAAGGGCACACATTTTTTATGTGTTTATTTCAATAGCTGTGTAGAATCCCACTGAGTATCTAGATCATAGCTTCTTTATCCACCATCTGTTGATGGGCATTTAGGTTGTTTCCATGCCTCGACTATAATGAACCAGGCTGCTATGAACACAGGGGTGCAGATGCTTTTTTCTGATCAGACATTTTGTGTTCTCCGCAGAATAGTTTTGAGAGAGGTTTGAGAACTGTGCTTGTTGCACCAAACAAAGACTGATTTGGATGCTTTCTGGAAGAATTCCCACCATGTTGGGCCATTGAGAGAGGCTTACCAAGTGCTTAGTGATCCTGAGGTTTGCAGCAAGAAATGGGGGTTGTTATGGTCATTTTGAATATTCACATTATCAGTGCCCTGGTGACACCTTAGGGTCCCTGCTGTTCCCATCCTGGTAGGGAGATGTTTAATAATCAGAGGGTTATTCATGGGCTCTTGTTTGGAATCCTCTGGCCCTAAATTTACCATTTCAAGGTGATAGAAGTCAAAGGCCGGGTACAGGACCATTTCTTTATTGCTTTATAACTGGGATTCTTTCCCATGGAGCTCTCGTGTCTGTCGTCTGTGTTGTAGGTGACATCCTCTGCTCCTGTGTGAGTGAATCAAGCCTGCTTCTGCAGTGCTCCCTCTGATAGCATCTCTTGGCATCTACGCTATTGTTTCCTTGAGTCATAGCCTTCATGTTGCGTTTCTCCAGAGAGTTTTACTCATGGGTAAAAGATAGAAGGAAAATTGATTTCAGAAGGAGTGATACATGTGCATTTGAAGAGTTTTGGTTAAACATGTTTCCCTGCAGAAAGCATATGATGGAGAAGCAGATTCAGTAGCTTAGTTCCTCTTCATGGCCCTCGGTATACTCTGTGCTGCTGGCAGTGTCTCAAGAGGTTTGTCTGTCAGGCCAGGCTAGACACCCCTACAGTTCTCTTATGCGGTTGCCCCATGTTTTTGCTTTGGCTTGTTTTTTTCCTGTGGGTCCCCCTGCTTATGTAGAATTGTGAGTTTGGTAGGTGATTTACTAAGACATGTCATAAATTCTTATTCTTTCGGGAAAGACATTTTGTTTCCACTTGCCATGGTGTCAGATGATCTTTGTCCGTCCAGCAGAGACAAATAGAACTGAGTTTTTTTGAGAAATTAATTATGGACTCATGTTGCTTTTTTCCATGGAGTCATTTATCACCTGTCTAAAAGGAAAAGGAGCACATATACAGGTGACTGTGAGATCTGGAAACACATATTTTTAAGCACACACACACATGCACATTCCATGGTGACATCATGTATGTTCACATTTCTGGCTGTTATGCACAGCTGGATCATATACTCTTAACTGTCCCCATTAGAGGGCAGGCTTAAAACAGCCTGGTCTTTGCGTTGCTTGCTCCCAACAAGAAAGTAAAACATTAAAAACAAACCTCATTCTTAACACAAGTGATATATTGGGAGGCAAGTAGTTTTAGATAATGATGTAATAAACTGAATTTGGAGCAAAGTGACAGGATTAATTGACGGTTTCTCCATCCAAGAAGTCTAGGTCAGATTTTAATAGCTGATGATTGCCTATTTCATGTTCTTTGGAAGCTGTTTTATTCATTGTTCTTTCTAGCAGTCTTTTACTCTCTTTTGAATGCATGGAATGTAAATAGATTTCTGTACCAGCCTTATGAGGAATGACTCCGTGTTGGTGTTTGCTTTGGGGATGAAGCTTTAGGTGATGATTCAGGTCATGAGAACTTTGATCAGCAGCACATCTTTCTCTAAACACCGCAGAACTATAACCATGAACTTATTTCTATCAAGAGTTAAAGATGATAATTTCAAGTACAACTCCTCAGTAGTTTTTTTTTAGATTACTGAATTTCTTTGTTTTTAAAACAGCTTTATTGAGGTATAATTCACATACCATACCTTCTAAAGTATGCAATTCAGTGGTTTTAAGTGTGTTCAGAGTTGTGCGCAATCGCTGTGGTCTAGTTTCATCACCCCCAAACAACCCCTGTGTACCTTAAAGTCATTTCCCACTCCCTTCTCTCTCCCATCCTCTGTAATCACTATCTATTTTCTGTCTCTGAATTTGCCTATTCTGGATGGTTTATTTAAATAGTCATACAATATGTTGTCCTTTGTGATCAGTTCCTTTTACTTAATGTGTTTTTAAAGTTCATTCATGTTGAAGCATGTGTATCATTGCTCTATTTCTTTTTAGTCCTGAGAAGTACTACATTGTATGAGCACACCACATTTTGTTAAATCCATTCTTCAGTTGATGGACATTTGCATTATTAACCACTTTTGAGCTGTTAGAAAAAATGCTTCTATGAACATTCATGTACTGGCTTTTGTGTGATCATATGTTTTCAGTTCTCCTGGGTATATATCTAGGAGTGAAATTAATTGTTGGATCACATTATAACTTGTGTTTAACTTTTTGAGGAACTGCCAAATTGTTTTCAGAGCAGCTTTGCCCTTTTATAGTCCTCCAGCAACAGTGTCTGACACTTCAGATTTCCCCACATCCTTGTTAACATGTTACTGTGTGTCCTTTTTATTTTAATCAAGCTAGTGGGAGTGAAGTGGTTGTTTCATTGTAGCTTTGATTTGAATTTCCTAATGACTGATGATGTTGAGAATCTTTTTGGTGAAATGTCTGTTTAAATCATTTGTACATTTATGAATTAGGTTGTTTTGTTATTGAACTGTAAGTGTTCTTTATATATTTTGGACATAACTCCCTTGTTAGAGATATAATTTGTAAGTATTTCTCTTTGGTTTTTGTATTCTTTTTTTTTGGACAGCATCCTTTGCAACACGAACTGTTTTTTTAAATGAAGTTCACTTTATTTTTTGTTGTTGCTTGTGCTTTTGTTGTTCTATCTAAGAGAAATGATTGTCTAGTACAAGATCACAGAGATATTGCTCTTATGTTGTCTTGTAAGAGCTTTATAGTTTTAGTCTGAAATGTAGGTCTATGATCCCTTTTGAATTAATTTTTGTATATGCTCAAGAAAGAGTTCCGACTTCATTCTTTTTGTATGTGGAGATCCAGTGGTCCTAGCTTCATATATAAAAAGACAGTTTCCCCCATTGATTTGTTTTGTATCCTTATTGGAAATCAATTGACCATACATGTAAGGCTTTATTTATGGGTTATTAGTTGTATTACATTGATCTCTACATCTGTCATGTTGGTACCAGACTGTCTTGGATACCTATCAGGTTTTGAAATCGGGAAGTTTGAGTCCTTCAACTTTTTCCTTTTTCAAGAATATTTTTCACTATTCTTGGCCTCATTTATTTCCACATGAAATTTAGGAACCAGCTTGTCAATTTCTGCAAAAGGAGGGAAGGATTATATGGACTCTGTAGATGAATTTGACATCTTAACAATATTAAGTATTCTGATCCATGAGTGTGGAATATCTTTCCATTTGTTTAGATTTTTTAAATTTATTGCAGTGATTTTGTAAAATTTATCTATGAGGTATGCTTCTAAATTATTTTCTTCATCCAAGGGTCTTGTTTATAATCTAGGTGGGAGAGGAGAATGAGAGACAGGCACTACTATGATACATTCTCTGTTTTCTTGGAGATAGTAGACTGAATAGGAAATGAAATCTAGGAACTTCATTGTGGAGCCAAGAATGACCTGCCCGATGATGGCTGAGTCCTAGATCAGGTCACCACCAAGCAGCACTCTACCTCCATTCTTTGAACCAGTTTGAACATAGAAATTTTGCTGATTTCTCTAAGGCTATTCAGATTCTGAGAGATATACCAGTTAACCTTTTGAATGGCTCCAAGAGTTTATCCTACTTCCTTTAAGTTTAAAAATGTCTGTTTTACTTTTTGATCATGTTTAAAATAGACTTATCAGAAGGCTCATAGTGATGTTATCCTCCCATTCCTCTCACTCATCTATTCAATCACCCTTCTATTTTCATGTTTCCAGAATTTGCTTTACAGTCTATAGCTTTATATACTATATCTAGACAGAGCAAATATGAATATTATATTTTCATGTAATCTGATCAGAGACCTTAAGTACATGTTAATTGAGAGCTTCAAAGAAATAAGTTGATTGTTTTAGTTCTTTTTTTATTTTTTGAAAATTGCACCATAATATTATATGGGTTTAATGGATCATCATTGTAAATTAGCATCTGTATAGCATAAGTTTACCACCAGTGGTCCAATTCTATCCTTCACTGTACAATTGACCCCTTTTACTTGATTCACTTCTCTTCCCTTTCTCTTGTGGTAACCACTGATTTGATTCTATTGACTAGAAGTATTTTTGTTTGATTTGGTTCATTTGTTTATTTGGTTTCTCTATATACTGCAAATGAGTGAAATCATATGATATTTATCTTTTCCCCTTTAAATTAAAATAAATATATGATAAGTGTATTTTAAATAGATTTTGAATCCAATCAGTACTTGATCAATTTTGATATTCATCTCCTAAGTGAAGACTTCCCCTGTAAGTGAAGAGAAAATTTTGTTATGTTCGCCAATGAAATTCTCTTACTCACAACACGGAGGTGATTTGAATCACTTTTCAGAATTGCTCTGCTTGTGAAAAAATAAATAAAATACACATTTGTTCTTGATCTAATGGACACATACATGATTCTCTGGGTGAATCCCACACCAGACTCAGGTTTAATGTATACATGTCTCAGTAGGAATTGGTAGTTTTTTTCCCTCTGTGCATGTAAATTTTTCAGTACAAATTGAATTGTACCTCACTTGGAACCTAAAGAATTAAATAATATTAAAGGTCAAAGTTTGCAGAGTACAACACTATTGGCAAGATCCGTGGCTTTTAAAACATTTTCATCATGTGTGCACATCATTCAATTTCCATTCCTACCTATATAATTCATTTACTTTTCTTTTCCAAGAAGACATCTATTAAAGACATGGCTGACTTCCCTGTCCCTACCCAAGATATGACTGGTGATGACAAGCAAGGTATGAAAAGAATGAGTTTTCTTCCTTTAAGGGTGTTCTACCTGTGTTTCTTTATCTGCCTCTCTTGGAATGGCTGGCTGCTAGAGATTTTAAGCACAATTCTAAGTATATGAACACATTTGGATGTAGTTCAAATCGTTGTCATTCAACTATAGTTTATAAGATTCTTACTCAGTTCTCACAAAACTAAATGGAGGCTGGTATGTTTCATTACCTAAAATTGATGAGTAACATGAGGTTTGGGTAGTATGAATCATTTGTTTAGCAAGAAAAAGAACTGGATGACAAGCAAGATTTTTCTAAACCTCAAACCACTGTTCCTTCTGATATTGATTAACTACTAATGAATGAGAGATTTGCCTGAAGAAACTAAAATCCCAGTGAAGGTATTTCAGGTTTTTTTAAAAAAGAGAATTGCTGTTGATGTAGCTTTGTATGGGAATTAAACATGAGTAATACATTTACCATTAGGAAACAACAGCTGCATGGTCTCTATTTAAATATTTGCTCAGAAAAGGAAGCTAGAACTGGATAATGTCTGCAACTGCATGTACCCTGATCTCTCTCTTAACTAGTATGTTTTAGCCTCAGTTGTACCTAGAGAAACATGGGTCTCACTCCCTGAGATTCTGATGTCATTGATCTAGAAGTCAGGAATACAAGGTGGGACCTTCTTGACACTTCCTGGTACCACTCCTCCTCGCCACTAGAGGCGCTTGCTCTGGAAGTTGAAAGCACTGCTTTGGTTTTTATAGAAGAATCTATTTGCATACATCAAGATATCCTTATAGTTTTAATAAGGAGATTTTTATTGTTTTAGCAAACGCTATAGCAACTAATAGAAGTTTGTAACGCCATCTTTAGAACTAATGAGTAGAAATTCTTTGTTTTAGTGTAATGTGCTTCAGGAATAAAATTTTATAGTTTTGTTTCCTTTTTTCCCCTTTCTCTTGATTTTTAAAAACAAAACAAAACACTGCCAGCTTTGAAAAGTACCACTGATGAAGCCATATCAAAGGATACGTCCAAGGATCCAGGTAGGAGAAAACCATTTCAATATAATTCCTATGTAGTCATTTCTCATTTAAAAATAGTTTCAGTGAATAGAGGATTGGTGCCTCTGTGACCGTGTGTATGTTTGTCTCTAAATATTTGTCTTGTGTTTTATTACAAGGAAACCTTTTTGCTTTTTTTTTTTTTTTTGTAACCCTTTTCGTCTTTTCAAATAGGAGACAAGGGTGATTTTTTTTAAGGTTTTGAATTTACAGTTCACTGAAAAGATTACTCAGTAAGAATGTAGGATCATATTGTTACGAATTATAAAAACTCAAGAAGACTTGGAGCTGAGATGTCAACAGGCCATTGTGGTTTCTGTAGAGTAAGGCGCTGAGAGGATGGATCAGCGGGAGCCCCACAGTTGACATTTTTTATTTCCAAAGCAAAAATTCAAATATTTTCATTTGACTTCACCACCAGGAAGGCAAGTAAACATGCTTAATACATGGAGTGGATTCCCATGAGAAAAGTGACAGTTGTGTCTGTACAGAGTGGGAGTGACTGGACTTGTGTCCTCAGCTCTCTTGGTGGAGCTGTAATGGAAGCAGCATGAGTCTGGTTAAAACAAGCTGGCTAGTGAAGGCACGAGAATTTGGAACTCTAGTTAGAGGACCTGAAAGAAGCTGATTTTTTTTTATTGTTGTATCTCTTAATAGTTAATAAGGAAATCATGTTTGGTTAGGTAGTGATCATCTCTGCTTTATTTGTTTAAAGTTGGGACAAAGGAATCAGTATCACATTGAGACTTATGCTATAGTATAGTACTTCACAAACATCAAGTTCCTTCGAAGTTTAAAAAGGAGGTGAAGGGTTAGGAAAGAGGAAGGGGAAGGGAGGGAAAAAGTGGGTAAGGAAGGTTGAGGAGAGGAGAGGAGAGAGAATAGGATATTGATTTCACTGATGGGGCCTGAGAATCAGTATTTTCGGCAACCCCCAGCCCACCCGGTGATTCCGATGCAAGTCTATTTGGGGAGTCATTACCTCTAGAAGGCAAGTAAAGAAGGAGAGAATTAAGATTGTCACTCACCCGTGACTCCAAAAGTGATAGGAATTCCCAAACAAAACCCCCTGATTTGGGCTTTTAAAACTGGTTCGGACTCCTTCACCGCAGGGTGAAGTGCTCTGTTTGTGTAGGGAGCCTGCAGGGGCTACGGCAGACCATCCCAATCTTCGTAAACCGCGTGTGTGGTTAGTGAAAGCTGATACTTGCCAAGTTAGCCTGCTGCTGCTTCAGTAGCCTCTGAGGCTGGGCCTGCTTCTTTTCTTCCAGGGGTTTTAGCGTGAGCATCAAGTATTCTCTGGGGCGTGAGCTTCAGGAAGACCTCATTCGTAGCCTCCCTTCATTGAACAGGTGTGGCATCGGCAGCCAGAACTATCAGGGTTCAGGGTGCGCTGCAGTGTAGGAATTACACCGAAATCTGCCTGTCATACCTGGGAGCCTGCTCAGTGCTTTCTGATTTGTTCTCCCTGCTGCTGCCCGCTTCTCGACTAGGTGTGAAGGCACCCCTCATTGGAAGACACCCACTTTCCTGGGGTTGCCTGCATTCCCAGTGGGAGACACAAGTTTCAGGGTAGTGGTGTCTGATTTTCCATGTGGACAGCTCACTGAGTTGAGGTGCTGCTTTTTGGAGAATTAAACTTTAGGTTTGCCGTCTTGTCCTGTTTCTGTTTCCTGGAAAGGTGACATTCCAGGAATGTACTAGGGAGCTGTCATTCTTCTTCCCTTCTCCCAGCTAAATGACAAGCTGTGCTCCGCCCCCTGAGTTTTTCCTGAATTCCAGCCCACTGTGCTCTTGCCACTTTCTTGGGCGATTGCATGCCCCGGGTGCAGATGGATTTTTGGAGATCATGGAAGTGTTAACTGGAATAGTATCCTCCTCCTCTTTCTGATCTGACACCTGTGGAGACTTACTACGACCTACCTGGGAAATACTTGTACAAGTGGGAGGAGAAGCATCTCCTGCCCTGCTCTCCCAGTCAGTGGTAATGATGGTGATCATGGTAGTAATGGTGATGATGGAGGCGCTGTGATAGAGTAGGGGTGTGTTACCAGGGCAGGGGGGTATTCCTTGTTGCATATTTTTTCATATAACCTTATGCTTTTCATTGTTGAAATATTTGTGTTTATGTACATTAGATCCCATATATATATATATATATATATGGAGTTTAATAGATTTCTTAATTAACATCACATTCCAGCCAAATTCGAGGTCACCACGCAATGGCAGTCATTTTCTTGATGTCTTCAGGTTATGCTGAAGGTTTTAGGCCTCTTGGTCTCACACTGTAGTCTTCAGACTGCTGTTGGAAACTCTAGCAGCTCTCCCATTGCCAGCTGTCAGTCACCCCATGTGTGATGATAGCTTATGGGATAGAGTAATTCTCTTCATTACCTGCTTCCACATGCACTTCCTTTGCTGTTCTTGAAGGAGGTACATTTTAGGAACCAGATTTCTAAACTTTAAAAAGTAGAAACACTGTAACAGTAATATTTTGCAATTTAAAAAAAACATTTAGTTGTAAAGTACTTTACCTTCTCATCTCCCTCTAACAATGGGGTCACCTTTCTAGTAGCGTCCTTCTGTAGGTGAGGAACACGAGGTCTGGAGAGATAACAGCTAGTTAGTGTCATGGCCAGGGGGGGACCTCCATCTCAGGAGTCCTGGCCTGGTCTGCACCGCTCTCCCCTTCCATCTGTCTATCTCTCACTAGCTGGGCTCACCCTCCTCCCACACCCACTCCCGCCCCAGCCAGAAGGCACCGATAATGGCGACTGACACTGGAACAAACGGTCGCTCTGATCTGCTTTGGGGAAAAGTATATAGTATTTTAGCATGACTGAGAGAGACTCCTCCTGCCCTCATATTTCTGGAAAGCACTGGGGCCTGAGGAAGAAGAGGGGCCTGTAGCCAGCTGTGGGCAGTCTGCTCAGACGGTGCCCCCCAGCTCTACGGTGAGTCTGGACACCCTGATCCCCCAGTCGCAAGGCAGCCTGTATTGGTGGCAGAGAGGCACACTACGACTGCTTTCCTTTGTTCCCTGGGCTTGCGGGTGTGGGGTGCTGGGCACAACAGAACCTAGACTCCTTCTCAGGATCCTGGAGCATTTTAGTGGTTTGAAGTTGAAGGATGCCTGTGTTCTCACTACAAGAGGTCAAAAAATGCTGGGAAAAATGCCTCTCTCGGCAACTGACCTTCTCTAAGGCGGTAGAGATGCGCGAGCTTGCTTTGTGCCTCGTTAGCGTTTTAGCTCCCCTTCCTGCCCTGCTTCTCTAACCCAAGGATTTTAATGATCATCATAAATCCATACTGCCTCCTGCCAGAGAGGGTTTTTATCTTCGTAGCAATATAAAAGAGGCTGGGAGACATCTTTCTGTAAAAATGTGTGCACACAATATACAAACTCTGTTCTTCATGCTCCTAGTTAGTAGAGCTTTCTCAAATGAATTTTTATGACATTTGATGATGAAAAAATTGCAATGTTTGCAAAACCTTAACATAAGTAGTGGTTTCTAAAACTGTCTTCCATAGAAGAAGACATAAAAAGAGAGTGACTGTTTTTGTCAATGTTTCTAATTACTCCCAACAACTGGTGATGGGGAACTAGGCGTCACCAGCATTGGCAGTAGGCAAGTTAGTTTATGATTCAAACTTTACAAGGAGAAGTCATATGGCTCACAGAATGTTTTAATGCTTTCACTCCACAGTGTTCTCCATATGATTTGGTCACAGAGCCTTTTACAGGAAAGGCTGCACACGCATGTCACCGTTCTTGTGGGAGCTCTGCTTTCTGTGGCCCTGCTCTGCTGGGGTTATGTTTTAAGGCGATATAGCTCTGTGGAGTTATTCTTAGCCTTCCAGGGAGACTGCTTCCACCTCTCTTCTTGGGCTGTCCTGCTAGACCAAGAACCCTCAAGTGTGATGACTCCATTCTGTTAGCAGCCCCTGGAGAGGGTTGTTCCTTTAGAATTTCTTCATTAATCCACTTAGCTCTCAAATAGCTTTGTAGATGGTGCGGTGATAAAAGGAAAAATAGTTGGGTTTTCTTTCTTCTTCATTGGGCCTTTAGCTTTAGAACTAAAATGACGAAGTCTTGGAAATGTGAAGCTGTCACGTCCTCCACACGGACACCGGTCCCTCACCTGTTGATGTGTTCTGTGCTAGTTCAGGTGCTGTCTGTTCACCTGTGTAACTGCAGAAATGAAACCCATGCAAACTACAACTAATCTTTGTTTCAGCCACAACTAAGGATTCCAACAGTCTCAAAGCAAGACCAAGATCCAGGTAGTGTTCGTTTCATTTCTGCCTTACTGCCCTTTGTGCCCTGTCCCTGCCTGGAAATACTGCCCGTGCCCAGCTCAGCCCACAGTCTACCCCATCGTCTCCTTTCCCTTGGTCTTTGAAGAAGCAGCGCGAGCACTTTGTTTGCGCGGGACCGGGCCGGAGCCTGCAGTGTGCTGGGGGACGCCTAGATCTGGGCTTATGAGTGCTGACTGCTGGCTGCTGGCTGCTGGCTGCTGCTGTCTGTCCCCTGGCACGAAGGGATAGCATGTGTGATGCCCTGGGACGGTGACTGCTGGGGGAAGTAGCTTTGGAGAGAAGGAAACACGGTTAAAAGGTGCCAGTGAAATTCGCTAGCATGGCCAGAAGAACACCGGAAGCATGGAGTCTGGGAAAGAAAATGCGGGTGATTTTAGCGGGGTGGGGCGTGTCTGGTCCGTTAGGCCTCAGAACTGCTTCTGGGCCTGCGAGAGAGCCCGCAAGGCCGGGCTGTGGTCGCGTCAGACAGGAGGGAGGAGAATGCTAGACCGTCATGGGGCGAGTGTGTGGTCGCCCGCCCCGCCCCGCCCCGCCCACGCGGTGTCAAGATAGGGCACATGGGTGTTTTCCAAATTTTGCTTTAGCTCTTAGTGACTTTTTCCCCACCTTTGGTGACTAGGTGTAGCCCTGAAAGGTAAATTTAAATTCGATCATATTTTCTATGCTTGAAACGTTGCTGTTTCAGATCTTATCTCCTTATAAATGAAAGACTTACCCCTTAGTTTATCATCTGTACCTGGATGGCACAAATGGGGATTCTGTTTTCTGACTGAGAAAGGGTACAGATCTCTGCAACCATATTCTTAGAAATAATAGAGGAGCTCATTTTTGGGAGGAAAGCAGGAGAGCGCATATCAGTATTTTCTGGAGTTTGGGTGGAACACACGGGCACCTCACTATGTGACCTTTAGCGAGTTATTTCGTTTCTTTTTCTTTAAATGTCATGGGGAGAGTTTTATCTCGGAAGCTGCCTAGTTAGCTACTGCCTGTAACAGATTGAGGAGACAGTTAAAAAGAGGCTTTTGCTTTGAAAATTTCCCAAAACCTGTGTTGTTCGTGATCGTGTAACCTTGACCCCCCCCAATCTGATGGAGGTGTGTTTTCTTTCCTGAATTTCATTTTGGCATTTTCCCATGAACATCGATTCTCACTGTCAGCTGCTTCGCTGTCCCAAGCCCTTTTGTGCCTGTCATCACACTCACGTGTAAACAGGAGAAAAGTCCTGACATCAGTTAGTACCATGCACCCTTCTGTTTGAATTTGGAAGTATCTAAGTAGAAGGCTTACATAGTCCTTTTATTAACAATTCCAGTAGGAACAGATTTGAATTTACAGAAAGCTTTTCCATTTTGGGTCAATATAAGACTAAGGCATAGTAAACTCGAAGAGGTGAGAAACATCCTGATTTGTGGTCATGTTTGGGCAGCGATCACAGTGGCGGCATCCAGGGGACAGAAGAGTGCAGGGTTGCTTTGGGAGCTCGGTGGTCCTTTGACCTTGCGGGTAGTCTCCATTTCATCCCAGTTTCAGCGAGTAAAGCTTTGCTGTCTCCCTTCTGACCCTCCCTTATTTTGCTGCAGATCTTACTCTAGCACCTCCATAGAAGAGGCCATGAAAAGGGGCGAGGATCCTCCCACCCCGCCACCGCGGCCACAGAAAACCCATTCCAGAGCCTCCTCCTTGGATCTCAATAAAGTCTTCCAGCCCCGTGTGCCAGGTGACGTGCCCCTCTGCACCCCAGCCCTTCCCTTTCCTGTTGGGCTCAGAAGATGGGTGTCTGCCACAGAGGCCTCTCTTGAGTCCAGAGAATACGCAGACCTGGCTGGCTCCCATCTCTAGAAGGTCTTCCTGTCGCTCTGGTATTCCTGGGAGGGAATGCAGGCAAGTGTATCTCACACATGTCTGGCCCAGATCCACACTTGCCATGGATCCAGAATTATGGGATCTGTTACCAGGAGGATAAAATGGTTTCAGCCCCAGACAGCCCACTGAGTGTGTGGCGGGGGTTTTGTTCTCGGCATCGTGGTAACACACACAGGATTGTGCCTCATCATTTTGCAGACCCTTCCGCAGCTCTTCTGGAAAAGCACTTGGTCATCAGTGCCTGAGCAGACCTTTTGCATGTGTCCTTGTGGCAAAGATCCTGTTTCCTGTAGGCTTTAATGCTGTGTTTTAAGGTGGGTCCGGGGTCAAGGCACGGTATCCTTCAGGTGGCTATTCTGGCGTTTCCGGGGAGGGGACTTTTGAGCCAGCTGCTGTACAGCTAGGCTGGAGGTGGAGAAGCTCCAAGGGTCCTGCCTGTTCCCCCAGCTTGGGGAGTGGGGGTGTCCTGGGGAACCTGCGAACAGCTTTCAGAAACATGTTACCATGTAGCACCGTCCCAAGCGCTATTTTGGGAAAGGCATCAGGGGCCTTTCCACGGACTGATGCAGCCAAGCTATAAATACAATGCTTTCCTGGAACTTTTTCTCTCTATCTGTGCACTTTAAATCACGCCAGCCTCAGATGCTAGTGATTTGCAGATTATTATCTTTTCTACAAAAGCAAGAAAAGACTCCCTGGCTCACTCATTAGCATGACCTCTGTGTCCTGGCAGAGTTCAGCATGTTTTATTTGTTCTAATAAAGTACTCTCCTCACAGTAAAGTTCTAGACTGTTTTTTAATATACTAGAATATGGGACTCTGTGAAATTGGATTCTTTGCTATGAGTTCATCAGATCAGAATTTGTCTCATATCTCCCCCCTCCACTTTGATCCAGCTCTGGCATAATTTCATATTAACTGGTACTTGGAGCTGGGAGTAGTCACGGTGATGGTGCTATAAAAATTCGCTGGGCGGGTGGATTAGGACCTGAGGATTTTCTGTGGGTGCATGAAGACGAAAACAGTCTGGGCAGCTTTCTCAATATGTGTCCCTTGCAAGCAGAGAGGCTGGACGTGGAGCCCTCCAAGCAAAGCCAGCTGTTCTGGGGAGCAGGGTGTGCCGTGGCTTTCACGACATGGAATCCTTTAGTGGAGGAGACAAATGAGATTTGGAGTCCAGTTCAGCTCTTGAGTAACTGATTTCAACACGTAGTTTAACCTTTCTATATCTCTGTTACCTGTGAAGTAAGATGGGTACCCCATAGAGTTTCAGGGTGCGGGTGAGATGATGAACATAATCTGAATTGCACGATGTTGGGCCCACAAAGGCCTGTGTGCTGTAGACACCAGGGATTTAGTGCCTGGGAAGCAACCCTCAACACAAGACCAAGGTGGTTTGCAGATAAAGCCCCCTGGCTCTCTTGACCCTGGTGGGACAGTCCTGTGACTGGTCCCCGATTCCTCGAAGCCTGGGCTTGCCGGCTGTAGTGCCCATGCAAGCCCACTTCTTTTGGCTTGCTTTCCTCCTGCCCTGTCTCACTTTATGCAAAGAAAGTGTCTGTTCCCCAGTCACTGTCTCGGGGGCTGCTTTTGAACTAAGCCTGCTTCTTTTCCTACGCCCAGTGTGGATGCGGCTTGCAGGTGATACGTTGTTCAGTTGATAAAGGCCAGAGACCCACTGGATGGGAGAACTCTGTTCCTAGCCTGATCCCTTTGTGTTTTCAGTGCAGGTTGACACAGATGAAACTTTAATGAGCAATTGAAAAGGAGATTTCTGCAGTAAGGAAGCAAGTGGTATCTGCTTAATTTGTTTCCATGTTAGTTAATTCCCACAGGAAAATGCAAGAATCTGTCTAAATTATGGAGAATTCTAGCATATTGCACATTGCCAGAAATTGTTAAATTTGACAAACGAGGAAAACCAGAGGTAGCACACGAGCCTGTCGGAATAGTGCACCCAGTGAGAGCCATGGTGCCCTCTGCTGCACCTGTCTTTATGTGTCCCTTTACATACATGGGGTCACACTCTGCTTGCTGTCCTGTGTCCGGAGCTGCTCAGTGAGCCATTTTTCTATTTCAGAATAGAGACCCACATCATTCCCTCTGATGCCTGTGTGATGGAGATGTTCCATAATTGGTGGTGTGTTGAGTTTTCCCTCTCACCCCGTCTCCCTCTGCTCTCCCCCTTCTCTTCCCCAGCTCCTTTCCTGTGGGCGCCCCTTCTAAGCCTTTCACTTTCCCTGGCACCTCTTGTCTCTGCTCCCTCCTGCTCCTCCTCGTTTCCCTCCCTCCCTTTTCCCCCTCCCCCTCCCCCCTCTCTCTCTCTCTCTCTCTCTCTCTCTCGCTCTCTCTCCCGCTCTCTCTCTCCCTCTCTCTCTCTCTCTCTCTCTCCTCCCTTCTCCAGGCTACACAGGTGTGAGCCTTCCTTTCTGGGCCCCTGTCCGCCTCCAACCTCACTTTGCCCTCATGTCATAAACAGGTCCGAGTATCAGTGACTTCATAGCCATGTCTGTGTTTCCTTGCCTC
>RJWH01008479.1:0-30132 GCA_004363575.1 Solenodon paradoxus
GGACCTAGGTCCACAGACATGCGTATCTGCTGCCACTTGTGTCAAAACAGGCTGCAGAGTGGGTAGGCTCAGCAGCTCACATCTCATGCAGCTCGGGGTCCAGAACTGCTGGTCCAGGCCTGCTCAGCCCAGGGGCCGGACTTCCCACTGGGAACGTGGCACCAGCGCAGCTGCAGCGACCACACAGCACTGGGGTGTGTGCCATCCCGTCACCCCTCCCTCGGCAATGCACGCGGGCAGCCCTGTCCAGCAGCATGATGACGTCCACAGAGCGTTGGGACGTCTGGGCCAAAACCCCAGTGCCTGGTACTCCGTATCCCTGCTCATTAAATGGCTTTGAGAGACTAGGTCTCTATCAGAAACAGACGTCCTGAAAGCTGGGAAGGGGGGTGGCTGTGAGTGTCGGCACAGCTCAAGGTTGGACAGAGACAGAGATAGAGGGACAGAGAGAGAGTGGGACAGAGACAGAATCTTCAGTGCTGTGCTCTCCATCACCGTCAGACTCAGCTCCAGCACAGGGGACACTTGGCACTCCTTGCACTTGTGTGGGGAGATACTTGCGACCCTGGGGACGGGCATGGGACAGGGACGGGAACCCTGCGGCACACCCCACTTCTCGGACGCCTTCCTTGCGTCTCAGGACAGTGCCTGCCTGGCCTCAACCCTTCCAACCTCCATTCGGTCTCGGGACCCACCTGGACACTTCACAGACGCTGATAATGGTGCCTCCTCGGGGTCAGTACGAGGGACACGTGTCACCAACAGGAAACGCCCCCTAGAGAGAGGTGCCCTGCGCTGCCACCAACACGGCCGGAGCGGAGCCCTCACAGGCGTGTTCGCTGAGCGGGTGGGCTTGTGAACATCCACTTCCCTTCTCTTTCTGACTGTTACCTGCGGCTGCAGACAGGTTTGATTCTCTGCTCTGAGAGCTGACAGCCCCGAGGGCCCAGAGCACCGTCATTCTAGTGCATGTGGCCATGGAGACAGTCAAAACAAAGCAGCAGACGTGGATGTGGACACAATCGGGCTCCTCCTCTCAGTGGAACCAGGCACGTGGTGTGAGCAGAGGCTGCCAGTGTCTATGACACGGGCCGTATTCCCCGTCCGTGGTCGCTGCCTTGCTGCCGGGGCACCAGTTTCTCCGCGTCGATCCCACGGCACCTGCCCCTCCACTCAGCTCATGTTGGGGCAGCGGAGCAGCGGGCGCCACGGATGTGCCGCACAGAGATGGCAGCATTGCGGCCAGCGGCCCAGAGACCCCTGCTCCCCACCTGCCTCCTGAGCCCGCAGAGACACCTGGGTGCTTGGTAGCAAGACCGAGGACAGCGGGGCTGAAGGCCACACAGTGGGACCTCAGCCCATGGCTGCTCCAGGAGGCCGCTGGCCGAGGACACGCTGCAGCACCGTGGGCGGGCAGAGGAGACATGTCTCAGCTTTAGGCGGAGAATTCGGATGAGGAAGAGCAAAGCATTGTGACAGATTTGTGCCCTATGCCCAGAGAAGTCGCCAAACCTGGCTGAGGACAGAGCGGGCGTACGGGCAGCTGGCAGGGGCAGGGATCCGTGTCCTGTAGGCCTAGCAGCTGGAGAGAAGCTGGCATAGGGCCTGGCCCCCTCCCGGCTGCGGCCACGCACGCACCCCAGCCTGACTGCCTGTCCCCGCGTGTCCTCCTGTGGCCCCAGGGAGCCCCTGTGGCCGGCCGGACGGCACCCTTAAGTCCCAGGCTGACAGGCGGGTGAGCCAGAGATGGGAAATACAGAAACGCTGCCGCCTGTGACAGCACCGTCAGCATCTGACAGAGAGGGTCCCCGAGTCCCCGCCTGGCGAGTCGCACGTGCTTTCCCGGGCTGGTCTATCTGCATTCCCAAGTCGCACGTCCTAAGAAGCCGGCGCCTTCTGGCTGCAGTACCAGGAGTCCTCGGGTCAAAGACAGAGAAGGCGTTTCTCCAGGTCTGCATGAGTCTCCCCCTGCAGGCGATGCATATCCCATCTCTGACTTCTCACGCCAGCTTCTCGCCCTGGACCCCTCGGCGTCACGTGCGCGGTTCTCGGTCAGATCCCGCGGCTGCTCCGAGGCGGGAGCGCCGTCTCTAGCTCCGCCTAGCCTGCTTTGTGGCAGGATGCACGTGTTGGGAAGTTAAGGTCCTGGTTTCAGACTGTCATTCTTTCCTCACGCTGGACACTCCCTTGTGATGGTTCCTGTCCTGAAAGTCGATTCAGTCATCTGAGTGGCCCGTGTCCACAGGTCTCGCCCTGCGCTGCTCATCTCCATGCTCCTGGGCAGCGGGGCCTCGCGGTCGGCCCGCCAGCACACAGCACTGCCGACGACACGGCGCGCCTGTGACCTGTGACCTGTGACCGGTGCGGCAGCTGTGACTGCCGCTGGGATGGTTCCCGCACCAACCCCGGCTCCAGGCAGGGGCTCCCGCACAGCCAGCCGAGTGGGCCCGTGCGGCCTCGCCCACTGCGGCCGGGAATCCCGTGATGCCCGCCTCATGTCTTGGCCTGTGTTTGCTGGTCCCGTCACCACCTGGTGGCCTCTCTGAGGTCTGGGTCCCTGCTAAAGGCTCACAGTCCCCAGCCTCGTTCATCCCCAGGAGCCTTGGTGGGCTGGCTCTTGCCCACCCTCTGGGCGACCACCCTCCTGGATGCCTCAGACCCGGCGCCTCTCTGTCACGTGCGCCACTGGCACAATTGGACGGCTCGCAGCCCAGGTCCTGCGGGGCCGCAGGCTCGCTCCCGTGCCCCTCGCAGGGGCCGCCTGCCCTGGACAGTGCTCTCTGGCTCCTACAAGACGCCGCCTATGCGAGGTCCCGGGAGACGGGCCGCTCGGCCGAGATCTGTTTTCTCTCAAAAAGCAGCTGAACGCCGCGGTTTCTAGGCGACACTGTTTCCAGAGCTGCTGGCGCACGGCGAAGACTTCTTAGTGCTGGCTGTGCCCCGCCACCCGCCTAAGAATAGCCGTCAGAAAGGCCCGTTTTAAGCAAAGCGTGCAATTAAAAGGAAGCATCTCAAATGAGAGACGGCAGCCGTTGGTTTGAGAAAGTGGCGCCCGCGTTTCCAGGAACGGGGTGCAGGGGCAACGTGCCCTTCCCGCACCCAGAACCAGCCCCCGACTGCTCAGAGGCCTCAGCACCCAGGATGACATACATTCAATTAAGGCACAAAAATAGCGTGGAAAATTTCCACTGTTTAGAGTCATTTTGGGGGAACTCGGAAATATCTCTATTAAGAAATCAAGAACATATGCTCCCAAGGACAAGAAAAGCTGCACTTGTCTTACTCTTGAGTCATCAAGGGAGGAAAGGTCCCTTATTTGTAGTAGAGTATGGGGGTCTGTGTGTCTGCCCAGAACCCCGAGATTGCAACGCACTGGTGCCTGTGAGAGACCCAAGGACAAAAAAATCCAAGACTTAGCAAGAGAATCACTTAAACATCTTGTGTGTTTTTTAAAACCTGAATTTTGTTGGGTGGCGAGAGTCTCTACAAATAGCATTTCTCCAACGAGGAAGCATCTGCCTGTGCCCACTGCTCCTGAGGCTGCGGTCTGAGGCCTCTGTCCCCGGAGCCCTCCCGTGTGACACCGCCCGCTCTGGCCGCGTCCCTGCACGCAGAGTTGTGTCCCGGTGCCTGGCTTCATGCTCAGGTCTGCGGCAGGTTAGCGGCACGGAGCTAAGACAAATGGCTGCGGTGGTGGATTCCCAGTGGCTCTCCCGAGCCCCTCCGCCCTCGTCCGTCTGTCCTGCCGGGAGCCCCTCTGCCGACAGGCTCTGGCCACAGGCGATTCCCGCGGGTCCGCCCCACGCTTGGTCAGGTGCGGATGGCGCCGAGTCTGAAACGGGTCTGAGCCTCTTGAACTGCCTCTGACGTCAAAGTGACGGCTGCCAGTGTTCAAACCTGCAGGGGTGTCGCCTCGTCGGGACGTGCTGACCAAGGGCCACTGGCTCTGTGTCCAGAGGACAACAGCCACTGATTGGTGGCCACAGCCCACACTGTCCAAGCGAGAGGTCCCTGCGGTGGCTCCTGAGCTGCGCTGACTGGCGGGGTCTGTGCCATCCCGACTTTTGGGGCCTGCCCACGAGGCCCTGCCTGGTTGGTGGGACTTTGGAGGGAAGACAGAGACCAATGGACATTCATGAGGCATTTCCATCCACGTCTTGACACCTGGCACTGCGGAGGGAGAGCGTGAGCGATTTTCATGTGGAAATTCATGTCCGCATGCTACATACGATAAAATGCGGTTGTCTGCCAGCTGTGAGCCATGGGGAAGCACGGGGCCTGCACCCGGGACTGCCCCCAGGCTCGGCATCACCTCTGTGACAGGCGGCTCCACACTGAAGGGGCCACGTCTCACTCGAGCTGGCCGAGGGCGGTCACTGCCCTGGACACAGGCGGACGAGGCTGGTGGGCCCGGCTCAGAGCTGAGCAAAAGCGGATCAGATGCACTCACTGTGCCTGTGTCACTTAGGCAGTCACCTCAGTGAATCAAACACGTGTGACTGCTTGTGTGACCGGGCTTTTCAGAAACAGGCTGGCCGCCCGGGCCCACGTCTACTCCGACTGGGCAGATCCGAGGCAGCGGGCAGCGCCTGCAATACGGACCCAGACCGGAGCCAGCCCTGGGGGTGCAGGTGAGGGATGGCACGCGGGCAGTGGCATGGAGGGACCGTCGCCGACGGCGCTGAGGGCTTGGACCGTCGCCCTGCCTGGTGCCCTGCATCCTCCGGGGGCTCCTGGCCGCAAATCACCGTCTGTCCGTGACACGGGGACTTAACTGTGTGTTGGCGACCTCGCCTCGGCTGCAGTGCAGCCCCGGGACCCTGATACACAGGAGGATTCTGGGAACCTTGTCATCATTTCTCATTGACCGCACACTGAGACGCAGTAGTTTCCACACTGGCCCGCTCGTCACCCTTCCCAAGGGCGAGTGTCTCGAGGGGCCTGACCCCCAGCACCCGGCTCGGTGGCTCAGACACATGCAAACATCGCCTTTCTGGGCCCGACCCCAACTCCTCGCCAGCCAGAGGGCGAGCTGCTGCCGCGAGTCCGGCCCGGGGCCTGCGCCTCTGCCGATGAGTCCACCGGGGTGTCCCACATCGGCCTTGTGGGCAGGGGAACACGGCTGCACAGCTAAAGGCCAAGCACACAAGACACCATGGCCTTTTCTGTCAGCACTGCCCGCCCTCTCGGCCTCCGTCCTTCGTCCACCTGACACCCAGGACGCCCGGCCCGTCTTGGTGGACACCGGGTCTCAGACACACAGGCCCGTCCCGCTGGCACTCACCTTCCGGCTCCCCGCAGAGCGTGCACTGTGATTCTGCAAAAGAAAACAGAAGATGTTACTCAGGAGCTGGCCTGGGAGGGCACGCCGCCGGGATGTGCCGGGGCTGCCGGGGGCAGGCCCTTCAGAAGTGACACCGCGACCTCCGCGCCCTGTGTGAGCCGTGGTCCCTCCTGGTCACGGGCGCACCACGTGCATATCACATGGCGGCTGCGAGGAGGAACGGGGCTTCACCGCTAACCTGTGACGCGCACTTGACTGCGACTCTGCGCGCGCTTCTCACACCGCCCAGCCGAGCTCCACGCCGTCCCATGAAACGCCGGACCTGTGAGCCCACGGGCCCGACCCCAGCTGCACAGGCAGAGGCAGAGGCGGAGGCTGGGGGTCGTGACAGGGACACTCAGCTGGCCTGAGTCCCACAGGTCTGGGGGTGTGGCCCAGGCCTGGGAATGAGCCTGCCCCTGGCACTGGGCAGGCTTGGACCCCCCACCACAGCACGGCCGCGGGGTGGGGACGAGTGGGGGACAGTGGACGGGGCGGGGACGAGAGCAGCACCCAGGACAGGCCCAGGGACAAGGACACATGGGTGGAGGCGGGGCGGGCGGGCGCCCCAGGGAGACGGCAACAGGAGGGGACCCACAGCCCAGGACAGTCCACGTGCGTGGCCTGGCTGAGTGCCACTGTGGAAGAAGATGCAGCTGAGAGTCCAGGCCTGGGGCTCAGGTGTCTGTGAGGAGTGACCGAGGATGCCGGGGCAGACCGGGGACGGGGCAGGGAGCCGGGGCTGAGGTCCTGGGTGGGACCCGGGAACAGCGGGCGAAGAGGCCCCTCGGGCCCAGCACCCGCCCTCCTGCCTGCGGCCAGCCCACTGGGGACAGGTGCCGGGCTGCGTGCCCACAGTGACCAGACGCTTCCGGCTCTCGTCTCCATCACAGCTGCCAGTGTCCCCGAGATTCACGTGTGACCGTCCTCCCTCATCCCCCAGCCTCTAAGGCTGACGTCCCTCAGGTGTTCTGTGGCATCAGCAACTTCACGCGGACATTCGGTCCTTGCTCTCAACGTAAACATGTCTGCTGCAGGCACGGGTCTGAGCACAGAGACGCAGGCGCGGTACAGGTGCGCCTGTGCGCCCCAGGGACATGAGGTGACGGCAGTGCCGTCACTGCACACAGCCTCACGCTCGACCGGCGGGGACGGAGCGGACACTGGCTCGGGGCGGGGCGTGCCCGGTCACTGTCACACCGAGGCGCAGATGGCAGCCTCGGGGCACTTGATCTAATGTGCTGTCATCACAAGGAGCCGAGACGCAGAGCAGCGAGCCGCCGTGTCAGTGCTGGTGGGACCGGTGTCCGGGCCCCAGGAGGCAGTGGACCCGGGATGGCACCAGGGATCTGTCCTAAGTCATCGGTGTTTCAGACGCCTTCCCCACAGAACCCTGCCTCAGGTGTCCTGAGCGTGTACCCAAGGGTCAGCAAACACCACTGCTTTCAGCTCTGTCACCTGCCCTGTCAGGAGCCCGCGTGTGACCGGGATGCCAGCCCACAGGTGTTCCCCAGGGCCCGGAGCACAGGCCACTGCACACAAACATGGGTGCTCTCAGTGCAGCCCCAGATTTGCATTTTCTCTCTTTTTAAATCAAATCTATTTGAGGTCAAACCGGATCCTCACACAGGTTACTCTCCAAAGACAGTAAGTCCGACGTCCCTCTGCCCAGGGACACGTGGGTCAGTGGGGGCAGAGAGCCCGCGGGGGTGTCAGGCGCTCTGTGCGGAGGCATCACTGCCGGTCAGTGTGTGTCTCCCGAGACCGCCCACCGTGGACAGACAGTTGTCCTGTTCCGGATCGCTGGGAAGTCCAGAACTCTCCCGTCCAGCCTGGTTTCTCTCCTATCAGTTCACTGTACTTGGCCCAACTGCCTACACCCTGGACATAAGAGTGGCCGATGTTTGGGGTGAGCACAAAGTTAGAGGCGCATGGACACACATCACAGGGCCTCGAGATGCCCTGCAAGTCTGTTCGTCTGGATGGGCCGCGAGGACGCGGGGCGCTTCCCGCAGACCGCGGTGGGGCGGGGGGCGGCTCGTCACCGGTCCGGCCGAGGACACCCGGCCCTCGGCACCACCCACCGGCGTCGCCCCCTGCTGTGGTGTCAGGAGTCCTCCTGCCTCATGGGCCTGGCACACAGTGACATTCTTTTTCCAGTGCTTTTTTTACTGCGGACTGAGGTCCTTCCACACTCTGCAGCCCCATGAGCATGCGGTCCAGGGGGCTCCGTGTGGCCCAGCCTCGGCCCCCACTCTGTCCAGGCCGTGAGCAGCCTGGCGCCGGCCCGCACGCGACGTCCTGCGCAGACCCGCCTGCCGTGTGCCTGCCGTGTGCCTGAAACCTGCGCTGTGCTCAGAGCTGAGCCCGGCTTCCTGGGCCGCGCGGCGCCTGCAGGGCTCAGTCTCAGCCATCCTGCTGCGGCGGGATCCGCCGCGGTTCCAGTGAGGTCCCTGCTGCGGGTGGTCTGACAGTCGCCCTCACCTTCCCGCGCTCCTGGCTCCGGCACCGACCTCTGGAGGAAGCCCTCAGCTCGTTCGCCATGAGCTGGTTTTCCTGCTGCCGAGCCGTGACTTCCAGACGCCAGCTGCATTCACATGTAGTTTCCAAAAGTGTCCCCGACCCCGTGGGGCTTCCGCTCATGACCTCGATGGCCGGCTCTGAAGGCAGCGCTCCAGCTGGGACGTCGTCTTGTGTCTCCTCGGGCGTGCGCGTGACTCTCAGCTCCAAGACCGCTGCTCAGTGGAGTCAGATTCGTGTTTCCGCTGCCAGAGGGTTTTCGTTCTTACGTTCAGGTCTTTGGTCCATTTTGAGTTCACTGATGTGCGGCACGAGGTAGGGTCCACCGTCGTTCCTTTTCTCGTGGTGATAACATTGAGTGATGGTTCCAGCACGTTTTGATGGATTTGTTTGTTTTTAAGGTTTATTTTCAGTGGTCAGTTTAGAAATCCACTCTAACAGGTTCACGTGAAATGACAATCTCCCCTCCATGTTTCCATCACATCCCTTTTATAAGCTTTAATCTCCTCATCTTATAGTTATTTGCATTTCTCCCTCCAGAGATTATTCCCTAGAACCCTACGGCCTTCAGTGCCGAGGCTGCATCAGCGTGCAGCTGCGGGAAGTGGTCCATAGGCATCTCCTATCCAATAATTATTTAAGCACCAAACAGCACGTGAGACACGAGGCTAAGGGTTAGAACACACAGTTAAGCTGTGTGGACCAGGGACAGCGAGGTGCGTACACAAGCATACCCACATCACACCCGCAGAGGCACAGAGGCTGTGGCCGCGTCCACGTGTGGGTTCGTGGGGGCTGCAAACAAAGGGCTCGTCGCACAGATGCCAGTCTCCCCACAAAGTGTGCAGGCTGGCAGGTCAGCAGTCGGCTCCCACCGTCCGGCTCCCACAGACGCCTGCCCGGCACCTCACCTCCACAGCCTCACCTCCAGGAGTCAGTTTTCTGTTGCTGACATCACGACACGATCGCTGCTGTCCGAAGGCCCGTCAGGCACCTTGGTCTACAAGCAAATTAAGTCCCTTTATATCAAATCACGTGCGACGCAGCCTCCAGCGCAGGCCTGTCCACGGAGCCCTCAGGACAGCGGCCACCTGGGGACATCGGAGGGTGGTGCTCGTCCGCTGTGCCCTTGCTGCACGCCAGGATGGGCCGGAAATGCCGGGCAGGACGGCAGCTATGCTCGCTCAGTGTCTCTGGCCATGACACTCAGTGGTCAGGCCTGCAGGGGGAGCATCCCTACCATGGAGGTGAGACAGAGCAACCTCCCAGAGCTGGCTGGTTCTCACTGATCCCTAATTTGTGCCTGCGCTGACTGCCACCTTAAATCTCAAGCGCGCCCTGAGAATTAAAATCACGCAGCTGACCTGGCACTTGTCTCCATGGACGGGTCTGTGGTTGCTCGGGGCCTGTGGTCACTCAGGGCCTCTGGACGCTCGGGGCCTGTGGTCACTCAGGGCCTCTGGATGCTCAGGATTTCTGGACGCTCAGGGCCTCCCAGGCCACCATGCCCACCCAAGAGCCGGGAGCTTGGACAATCAAGTGCCCTTGTCTAATATCATCTCACACATCTCGACATCACAGACTTTATGAGAGAGACCCTCAGAGATCAGGAAGACAAAATTCCCACCATGTTTAAACTGGGTGAGACACAGAAACAGAAGAAAATCTCCAATTTATCAGCGAGCTGACCCATACCATCAGCACCGGAGAAAGAATCACAAACATCTACGTAACTCCGCTACTCAGAGATGCAGGTGGAAATTCCCAGCCAAAACAGAAGTAAAGTGAACTCAGCCAGAAGCCGACTAAACACGCCCTCCCTGTGGTTCAGCGGGAGACAGCGGAGACGGCTGGGTGTGGACCACTGGGCGGGTCCCGAGTGCCCGCGGGGACGGCCGGAGTGAACGAACAGGGAATGCAGATGCTCGTCTCCCCATCTCCCTCCCGCCCTCTTAAAAGAGGGAGTCGGAAGCTAAGAATTCCACCGTGTTAGTGCTGTGTTGACGTAATTCTTCCCTAGAAGGTGTTAGCAGGTCACCTTTACAACACGCAGCAAAAAGATATTTGGCACAATTCAGTTTGTGAGAATGGTCGTGACTTTCAGAAACAGTGAAGAGATGTGCTCTTTCTAGAAAACTTTAGTCTCTGGTGGGGCACAGGCGCCAAGGGTCCGGGTGTGATGCGCACGGGGGGCGGGCAGGCAGCGTCACGCGTCCCCTTTGTCCAGAAAGACAAGACCCCTTAGAAAACGTCACAAGGCTGCTGGTCACACACCCTCCGTCGGTTCCCAGGCGCTCATCATAGGAATGGACCTAATAAAATGCTTGTCCTCTATCAGGGTCGCACATTTTTCCAAAGGACAAATCCAGCGATTGCAGAGAAATGTGCTGTTTTGCAAAGGGAGGCAGGAATGTGTGCAGTTGTCGCTCATCAAACACAGAGAATGGAAAGGACCCTAATCCAGCAAATGCCAGTTAGGGGGACGCGGGAGTGATAAACTGAACAGGAAAGGAAAGAGCAAGAAAGTCTTCAGACGCCAGCTCTGGTGTGACGGGTGTGGCCCCCGAGCCCCTAGCCAGGCCTGAGCACGTCCCCCCCGGCAGGACCACATCGCCGCACTCTGGGTGCACGTCCTGTACGCGCTCAGGGCGAAAGGGGCTCTGTCCCCCGAGGGAAGGTGTAACAGGCGAGGGCGCCCCACACGCCTGGGCTCACCGGACGGGAGGGCTCTCTGCTGAGACCGAGCCTGCCAAGTTCCCCACGGAGCCGGTCACCTGCATGGCTGACAGGTCTGGCTGGCCCTCGTCCGCTGTTTCATCTGCTTTGCTCTTCTCTACCGCCCTCGGCCTGTGCACGTCCCCAAACCCACCCTTTACCTGCTCTGTGCCGACTGCGCTTTTGGGCTCTGGGACCTGGCCACGCTGGCCTGGCACTGCGCCCCCACGACTGCAGGTGCGTCCGGTCACGGCAGCCGGATCGGCGAGGACGGACACGCTGCTGCGCAAGCAGCACATGACACACTTCACCTTTCTCTGACACACGTCTCTGGAGGTAACTAGAGCGAGATGCTGTGGTCACAGATTTTAATGAGCGTTTGGCTGATTCAAACCTAGCTGCTCTGGGGACACCGCAGCCCGGCGCGGAGGGTGTGGTGCAGGCGGGCGTGTGGCCCCGCTGTAACGCCCTCTGCACTCGATCTGGAAGTCGCCATGACACCACGGAGCCGGACGTGTGCGTCCACACGACCCTCACCTGGTGTTTATGGCAACTCAGCTCATGACTGAAAACCTGGACGCGCAGGAACCACGGTGCACAAGGCAGGAAACTGAGGTAGGGGAACCAAGCAGAAGGAGGCCAAGTCCAGGCCGCGGTCCAGCCGGGGTCCAGCCGGGTCCAGAGAGCAACCGAGCTCAGGAGACCACAGGCTCCAAGGAGAGGGTGACCTGGCAGGAGTCCTGAGGAAAAGGCACGTGACTGCAGTGCGGCCTGTCCGTCAGACAGCACTTCTGCACATTCGATTCGAACCCGTCTGGGGCCACCAGCACCGTGACAGCGAGAGGCCAGAGGCCTGCATGCACCTGCTGGTCCAGCTGTCCTGCTGCTGCCACTTCCCTAACTGGGTGACACAAGGTGGACTCACCCACCGAGACCCCAGGGCCCCCCAGCGACTGTCCTATAGCTGGACCGACTGTCACTCAGCGACCGGGAAAGACAGGTCCCTGGGAAATAATTCTGCACAATTCCACGGTGGTCAGTGGCGCTTCTCCGCTCGCAGCATTTCGAAGGGATGTGGCTTACAGAGTCTGCCCAGAACATGGTGTTGGTCAGGACGGGGCACTGGGCCTGCGAGGAGGCTGGGGCTATCCTCCCGTGTGGTCCTCCCACTCCTACCCCATCCTGCTTGTCGGCCCTGAGCTCCAGTCCTGGGGGACAGTAGGCCACTTGGGTGTGAAGAGCCTCATTTTAATACGATCCATGTGGACGCCAAGTCACTCCTCTCCCCTCCAGCCAGACTCAGCCTCTGGTTCTGGAGCAGGGGGTTCCTGCACCCCTGCCAACCCCCTTCTGCGCACCTGCGCGGGGTATCTGTGTCCCGAGCCCCGACTCTGAGGTGCAGGCCGTGATCCTGAGGGTGGAGCCATGAGTGGGTTAGGTCCTTATCAAAAGACCCCGGGATCAACATGAGGGGACAGAAAAGGTGCATCTACCAAACACAGCTCATTGACCAAGACACTGACCTTGAACCCAGACGTCTGACTCCCAAATGTAAGACATGAGTTTGCAGTGTTACCACACACAGAGAGCCACCGAGAAGGCCCTGCTCTTCCTAATGCTAAGGGAGAGGGTCCTGTGGTGTCCTCTCCTCCGTGATAGTCTTCCTCTTCCTGCTGCTACTCCTCCTCCTGGCACTGCTCCTCCTCCTGGTGCTGCTCTTCCTCCTGGTGATGCTTCTCCCCCTGGTGCTGCTCCTCCATCTGGCGCTGCTCCTCCTCCTGGTGCTGCTCTTCCTCCTGGTGATGCTTCTCCCCCTGGTGCTGCTCCTCCTCCTGGCGCTGCTCCTCCCGGTGACACTCCTCCTCCTGGTGCTGCTCCTCCTCCTAATGATGCTCCTCCTCCTGGTTCTACTCCTCCTGGTGATACTCCTCTTCCTGGTGCTGCTCCTCCTCCTGGTGCTGCTCCTCCTGGTGAAACTCCTCCTCCTGGTGCTGTTCCTCCTCCTAATGATGCTCCTCCTCCTGGTGCTGCTCCTCCTGGTGATCCTCTCCTCCACGGTGTCCTCTCTTCCATGGTCTCCTCTTTGGCTGCAGCATCCTCAGGGAGATGCTGGCTCCTGCTCGTTGATGAAGAGCTGCCCCAGCAGACTGGCTGCCCGCGGTGTCTTCTGAGCTCCAGGCACAGATTTCAGCACTCATATGGTCTCTGCACTATATGAGCTGGCTTGATTTAACAAAGGCTGAAACAATTAAGCTTTTTATCTTGTTTTCTGAGGAACACTCCTCTTCAACCAATTCTGATAGGTTATCGCTCCTACTTAAGCAATCTGATGTCAAATTTATTTCCGGGCCTCTGGCACTCCCCCATGTGGAAGTCTGACTCACTCAGGGCTCCAGTTCCCAACATCCATCACGTGCTTTTCCCAGCCTCCACAGTGGATGAAACTTCTGCCCAGTGTGCGTTCCATTGAAGTTAACTCGGTTGAAATGCTCTCCATCTGACCCCAGTGAGGCCATCTATGACTAAGGGACCATTGGTTCCACTATATTTGGATTGGGGCCGCTTTCTCTGCACCCTGGAGTGACGAGTCTTTCTGGAGGAGCACCCCGGCAGGGGCAGGGCTCCGAAGCCACCCTGGTTCCACCCCGCTGGTCCCGTGTCTGTCAGAGGCACGTGCACTCAGCTCCCTCTTACCCCGGGGCAGTGCCCGTGCCCAAAGGAGGTGAGGACCACCTGGGCGCAGTCGTCCCCAGGGCCATCGTCACCACCCTACAGCATGTGCCGCAGGCTTCTGTTCTCACACATGATCCCCGAGCACCGAGTATCTGACACGCAGCTCCGGCCAGGGTCCCTAGTGGACATGGGGTGACCGCCCCAAGGTGCCCAGCATGTCCCCCTTCCAAAGTACAGTGGCCATCCCTCCCGCTCCAATCGCTTTCTTGGGGATGATGAACTGAGTCCCACTGAGCCCAGGGCTGCCTGGCAGGACCCAGGTTCCCAAGTCTCCAATCCGCCCACAAGACGTCCATCACCCAAGACAGATGCGTCCGGTCCTGCTGGCCACTGTGCAGTGTCCTCACCTCCCTCCTCCTCCCTCCACCGTCGTGTCTGCACCCTGACCCTCGCGAGAGCCCTCGGGTCTGGGGTGCCATGGAGAGCGCGCATGCCTATCACCGCCTCCCCCATACATGTCTTAACCAGAAACCACGAGGCTTTGGTCTTAATGCCCGACGTCATCAGTCTGTCTTGGACTTACACACCACATGGGAACATCAGTAGCCATGCAGGCCTGTGGTGTCTGGTGAAGGCCCGTCAGGCACCGGCGCTGTCGGACCATTCAGAGACGAGTGGACACGCCATGCCTGCCACAAACCTGGTGTGGAAACAGCAAAAATCTACAGAAGGCTCTCTGTCTGCCAGTCGCCACTTTACATACGTTTCTCCTTCACAGAATGAATGACCCAGATGTCCCTGGTCCCCATTTACAAAGAGGCGGAGACACTGGCTGACGTACCTGACGCTGCGACAGAGGGGGTCTTACTCAGGCCGGAGGGCTGAGAGGTTTCTCCTGTTCTACCAGCTCGGTTCAGAATGACATTCACTAGAGTCGAGTCCCAGGTATAAACGGGACCGCAGGGTGGTGAGTGACTGAGGACTGCGGTGGGACTTGATTTTCCCTCGGCGTCAAGGGGCCCCGAGTTGGGAGCCCCATGAGCACTAGTGACTCATCACAGAGTGAGAGGCAACGTCGGCTGCAGGTTTCTGTGAAGTGTGTGAGAGCAGGGCACCTGCCCGGACCCTCCTGGGACGCAACGTTTCAACTGTTTTGGGGGCACGTATACATCAGATGTCTGATTCAACACACTCAGCGTGCACACCTGCACATACCTGAGCTCACAGCTGTGCACACCTGCAGCATACCTGAGCACACACTTGCATACACACCTGCACGCCCATCTACACGCACCTGTGCACACCTGAGTGCACATCTACATACAACTGCATACCCACCTGTGCACACCTGAGCACCAACCTGCATACACACCTGCAGGCACTGTACACACCTGCACATGTCTGTATTGAGTCCCGAGGGAGCCGAGTGGGGCCCACACACGTCGGCGCCGTTTCCACTGCATCTGAGGTGCCCGTGACTCTTCCTTACTTTGCCAGAAAAGTGCCACGTGCACCTGAAGTCCCCTCGCAGCAGGAGACGGGCTGGGTCAGCGTGTCCCGGGACACGACGCAGCCTGGGGCCCCATGCCCCCGGAGCCCTGTGGTCTGTGCTGGCACATTGAAACGTGAGTCTGTTCCAAGGGTGTCTCGTATTCTGACCACTCAGGCAGGATGAGCATGAGCCACCAGTTTTAATCATTGATGTCGAGCTCTGAACCCCAGGTGTCACCGCTGGCAGGGCACTGGGCCAGCAGGCTACGTAACCTCCTGCTGCCCGTCAGGGCCTGTGTCCACAGGACCAGGCGAGTCCCCGGCCCGGCTCCCTGCGGGAAGGCAGCTGGTGCACCCACCTGGCCGACGGGGCCGGGCGTCGCTCAGGGGTGCTCTGGCTGTCGGGTGCCTGTGCGGAGGAACTTCTGAGCTGGCAGCCGAGTGTGGTGGCCTCATGCAGCCAGAGGCCCGCACAGAGCAGAGGTGGCCTCTTGGCAAGAGACTCTTTCTTCTCCTGCTTTTGTGCTCGACATGGTTTGTTCTTCAAGGCGTCCCAAAGTGAAACTTCAGTTCAGGGATCAGGCCGCGCACCCGACACCAGACTCACCACCTGCAGCCCCACAGCCACCAGACGCCTGCGGCCCCGGGACTCCGGCTCAGAGCGGGGCTGGCTCGAGGACGCTCCTCCCAGGAGCCGGGTTGTGGCCTGACACCCTGGCCACTCGCCCCAAGGACAGGGCATGTGGTACAGGCGCGTCTGGGGGACTCTGCTCACTGATCTTGACAGTCACCTGGGCAGCATGTGCTGAGATCCAGGTCGAGGTCTCGTTCGCATCTGTGACTTCCCCCGAGAAGGGGTCATGCATGCTGGTGCATCAGCAGTTGGCAAGCGCTTGACCCTCTAAAGACCGTGTCTTGGAGACGAGTGCTCTGCCTTACTCTGGATCGAAGAGATTTCTGCTGAGAGTCTCCTTTACCTCTTCCCTGGACAAGGGGACTGTCCTCTCCCTCTCCTGCTGGACAAGACCACAACCTCAGTCTCCATCTCCTCCTGGACAAGGGGTCTGTCCTCTCCCTCTCCTGTTGGACCAGACCGCGACCTCAGTCTCCATCTCCTCCTGGACAAGGGGACTGTCCTCTCTCTCTCCTGTTGGACAAGACCACGACCTCAGTCTCCATCTCCTCCTGGACAAGGGGACTGTCCTCTCCCTCTCCTGCTGGACCAGACCGCGACCTCAGTCTCTATCTCCTCCTGGATAAGGGGACTGTCCTCTCCTTCTCCTCCTGGACCAGACCACGACCTCAGTGTCCACCTCTCCTGCAAGCCCCAGCCTGGCCCTGAGATGCTGATGGGTGGAGGGAGGTGCACCTACAGCCCTTCTGTCCCGTCTGATCTCCCCTTTGGGGCAGTAAGACCCCAGTGGGCTGGCCAGTCGTGAGCTGGCAGGGTCCCTTTATGTCGAGGCATTGACTCTTGTTTCTGCTGAGTGCACCTGTCCACCCCGAGATCGTTCTGCCTGCGCCATCTCTGCCAACAGGACTCCGGGGCAGAGGGACAACCGTCCTTGAGACAGCCGCTGACTGCTGCCGCCTGTGCGCCTCGTGCCGGGCCCTCCAGGAGGCAGTGGAGATCATCCCCAGCTGCTGGTGACCTTGGCACATGGAGGTGACGCGTCTGGCGGGGCAGTGATAACACTCAACTCCACCTACAGCAGAGGTGGCGGGACCCTCCCTGAGCGGGGCAGTTCCTTGCTATGCGTCTACAGGCTGGCCTTCTGCAGACACTGACCCGACCACATCCTGGCCGGTTTCAATTCAGCCACAGGTGTGAGACCCCTCTCAGCTCCACCAACGCGCAGGACCGGGGTTCAAGTTCGGGCCCCATGGCCACACCGGGAGCAGGGGATGTGTCCCGGCTGTGCCCAGAGGTGTGGACGCTGTTGGCTGGCAGGCAGTAGAGGCCGGATGGAGCGTGCTCCTCGGCTCCCCTGCTGGTCAGCACACCAGGGACATCTGTCAACATGCTTCCTCCAGAGGACACGCTTGCTGCACGGCCTGGACCCACAGCTCCTGCTGCCGCTCATGCTCGTGGCTCCTGTCCTTGATGCTGAGACACGTGACAAGGTGCTCCCTGTATAGCCCAGAAGGACACCGCGCCCGAAGCAGCACACGCCCCAGACAGTAACCGCGACTCCTGCGTCCCTCACCGGGACTCCAGTTGGTGAGGCTGGGTCGCCCAGGGCGCAGGGTGTGAGGTTCTCCGTAGGGGAGCCAGCCGCCCTCACGGGGGAGAGATACAGCTGCACCCTGTTAGGTCGGAAGAAAAGGGTCTGATGGCGCCGGGAAATTATCCACCTTTATGGAGCTGACAGAAACGATAGTGAAAACCCTGCCACCTTTGCAAGTGTTCTCCCTGCAAATAAAAACAAGCAAGAGGATGTTTCCCTCTAGCTGGCACATATCACGCCAAATATTTCAACTGCATGTCCTCAAAGGACAGCCCATCCTGATCTCTAAGGGAACACTCACTTCTCGCCACGCGTCGTTTGCTGTTACGTGAGCACTGGCGCCAGCGCTGCGTGCGGAAGCCTTCAGTCTTCCTGGCAAAAGACATGAACACGACACAGCTCTTCTGTGCGCTTAAAAGTCACGTACTGACACGTGCGTTTCACACACACCTGACAGCCCTGCGCAGGTGGACGTCAGCGTGGTGACTGCAGGTCTAGCATCACTGGATGCATTGAAATCCACGACCGCAGCAAACAAACCAAGCTGGCGGCAGGCATGGGCGGGGCACGTGGACACGCAGCTCACTCTGGGCGGAGGGGGACGCGGCACCCGCTCCCAGGTACGCACGTGGGCAGCGCCCGGCCAGGCGGGAGGGCCCGCTGGGAGCAGACTCCGTCTGGGTCCGTCCACAGGGCTTGAAGCCCAGGTGCCGGTGTCTGTGAGCACAGGGTCAGCGGCTCCTGTGGGAAACGCCACTTCTTCTCTTCTGACAGTCGCCACCTGCGGGACCAAAGCGGTGACCCGCGGAGTGAGCGCATCGAAAGGTGTCCTGACTGCATCTTGGTTCTTGGAAATATTAAGTAATATTCCCTCCCAAACTGCAAACGTGGGCAGGATGCCTGCACCAGCCACCTCCTCGGGTGCTTTAGGTATTAAAGAAATTTAGTCCGTGAAAAAGCTCAGCTGTTTGGTGTGTGCCACGTGTGACGTGTGACGTGACGTGACGTGCATTACTGTATGTGCACAAGTCTGCGTACATGTAAAGTGCGTAAGTAAGTGCACATGTGTATGTGTGTGAGCAGAGTACGTTATGCAAGTCATGTGTGCACATCAGTGCGTGCGTGAGTGTGCACGGCCCTGTCATGGCAGAGACACACCTCGCTGTTGCCCTGGGGGCGGGCGCCACTCTGCAGGCACCGTGCTGCACCCGAGGGCCACGCGGCGAGTGACGCCCTGGAAGCAGCGCAGGGAAACCAGCTCCCCAGGACGAGGCCGGCAGGGCCCCGGTGTGCGGCGAGCACGAGGGCTCAGGCCAGTCCCCACAGAGCCAGAAGGGCAGAGGCGGCGAGCAAGCCTGCGTGCTGCGGAGGTGGCGCGAACTGTAGGCCGGAGCTGCCCGGGCCCTGCGGGGACCTCTCCTGGCCAGTGGGGCGCTGCAGCCGCAGGTTGTGCTGCCCTTGCACCCCAGTGTGCAGTGTTTACCTGGAAGAGTCTCCTCGCGGGTGAGCTCAGACACACCTGTCACGAGTTAGAGAGCGAGACGGGCAGAGGCTGGAACCAGTGCCCGCCCGGCCTCAGTGCCCAGCGCCCGTGCCCCGCCCCGCAGCTGGAAACAGCCCGCCCGGCCTCGTCCGTGGACAGTCGCACAGACTCGGCCCCGCCATGGCCTGAGGCCAACAGCCTGGCCGCAGATGCTCAGGCCGCAGCTGCCCCCACCGTGCCCCGAGCAGAGAATGCCAGGTGCCCACAGGCAGCTGAGACCGGCCACATGTGCGCTTCGGGGACACGCCAGGTCCCCCGACATGGGCACGTGTGCACGTGCCCATGTCTCACGCAACATGCTAATAGGGCCTGTGGCTTCATAGTCCGCCATGTGAAGTTAGCCGCCAAATGGCCAGTTTACTGGACAGTTAGGCGCAGACCAACCAGATCGGCCTTTACGGGAGGCAGCGCCCGGGTGCCTCTGACGGCGCGGCCTGGCTGTGGTTCCCCTTCCTCAGGACCCGGCGTCCCCATGCGCCATCCCCACGTCACCAAACACAGAACATGCAGAACGGTGCTCACCACGGCAAAGCATTGCCATTTGGAGGGAGGCTGCTGGAGCCCAGACCGTGAGGTCGCGCCTCCAGAGCTGACCAGCCCTGCCTGCCCTCCCCTGGCCGGGGCATCAACCGTCCTGGCCTCACAGGGCGCTGATCCCCAATCGTGCTGCCTCCAGAGCTCAGGAGGTTCTCAGCACCAAAAGCAGGATGTGAGGTGGTCAGGACGGGGTTGGGATGGGCGTCGAGGAGGCCGGCACAGCGGGACATCTACCAGAGCCGTGGCTACCTGACTGACCTTGCCGGAGGGACGCCCCCGGCCCTTCCCCAGACCAGCTCCCCGCCGTCGAAGTGCGTCTGGTCCCTAGTCAGTGACTTCCTACGAAGAGCAGCCGTGAACTCACACTCAACAACAGAGGACCGACACGTCCAGGGGAGGCTCCTGTGGGCACTTCTAAGCGACGGTGAGGACCGCACGGTCGCAGGGGTCTGGCCCCCGCGCCCTGCAGACGTGCAGCAGCATTCACACGGAGCTGCTCAACCAGACTGCACAGCTGTCCTCTCTGAACCCACAGTGTTCAGGGGCTTAAGGGGAGACGTGGCAGCTATGGGACCATGTCCCCCAGCTCGCAGTCAGATGCAGGGCTGGCCTGGTCACGCCAGGCTGGCGGAGCAGGACGTGGCCCTCGTGTCTGTGCAGGACACGCCAGCCTGGCCGCACTGACCAGACCCGCTCTCCGGGGGTGTCTGCCCCCCAAAGACCTGTCGGCACCTCCCTTTCACATGTGCTGTTCTAACTGATTCAAGAATCAGGCGCGAGTCTCATCCAGTGTGAAGTATTTGCATAAAGCACCGTCCTTATTCCAAGAGAAGGCGACAAAAATTGATCAGAACATCAACTGAGAGACTCATGAAGCACCTTTAAATGCTGTCCTCATCTCTCTCTTCTGCTGCTGGCATGTTTGTTTCTCTGCCCTCTTCTTTCTTTTTCAAAAGATATTTTTTTGGGAAAAAGCAGAGGAGAAAAGTACTACAGACCAGGATCAGGGCCGGGGCCTCCCGGGCCAGGCAGGACAGGAGGGTGGTGGACGTGCCGCTGTTTCCAGAGCAGGGCCCAGGTGCTCTCACCCAGACCGCACGAGGCAGCATCTTCTCCTCCATCTGCAAGACATCATCCTGTTTCCCGGTCCTTGAGACTGCAGATGTATGGCCCTGAGCAGAGCTAGCGGCCTTAAAATAATGCTAATGGTCTGGCAAGACAAGAAAAGCCGAATTCTGATAGAGTTGTTCTCATTAGATTCACGGTGCGATTTGCCTAAGCAGAGTTAGAATCAGATACTGGTTTTCAGCTTCCATTTGTCTGATGTTTTCACTCTGAGGCGAGGGGAACAGGGTGAGGGTTAGTTAACTCAGCAGGACGACACCTGCCAGCCCAGAGGGCAGAGGCGTGCGGGATCCGCCCCCTTGGACGGAGCGTGAGGACGAGTCTGGGAGCGGCCGCGGACATGGTGCCTGTGAGTGGACCCCTGGTGCCCAGACACACCGACCGCCGTGGGCTGGAGAGGCTCACGCAGCCGCATGTGAGGAATGCAGCTCAAAACCAGACAGGACCGTCTGATAGTCCAATGAAGACCAGACACTCAGTGCCAGAGTTACCCCAAGGAAAACGGTGTCCATGCCCTGAGGTGAGAGACGGATAAGCAGGTCGCAGCAGAGGATGGAGTTTCACAAGCCCGAATGCATGAGTCCACAGGAAGATACAACGGTCTGAGTTTATGTGTCTCGCTCCATGACTTCGAATATAAAAGACAGAGATCGAAAGACTGAAATGAATGAACCCAGACAGTTTTCTGGACAAAGCAGAAGGCGCCAACAACAATGCGAATGGGAGGGTTAAACTGCTAAGCGCAGAACAGCGAGTCCAGGACGATTTCATTGTCATGCCCGGGACCATCGGTCGGAATGGCCGTCCCAGAGCAGAGGTGACCCCCAGGTGAAGAGGATGCTAGACACCGCCGGGCGGGATGTGGACGCAGAGTGAGAAGGACAAGTGCTAAACAGCCAACTCATCCACAGCTAACAACGTGCAGCTAACGATTCTTTGTCAAAGCGGAAATCAGATGAAAATCAGAAATTATTGTGAACTGAGGGTTATTCCACATCTGAACGTGAGGGAGGTAGTGAGGGCTGAGTGTGAAGACCCAGACTAAATGCAACGAGTCAGGGGGCCCCGGCACAGGACAGGAAATGCCTCCAAAGAAACGCGACGGGACCTGCGCACGTGTGGACGTCTGTCCACAGACGGACGAAACGGGAGATGAAATGGGATACGAAACGGGAGAGCTGGGCAGCAGGAAGTCAGTCCACAGGCGGGAGCAGCAGGGAAAGTCCACAAACAGTAAGAACAGCACGGTGGTCATTCGGGGATCCACTGCGAGGCGTCTGTCCACAGAGGACGGAGTGTTGACTCCAACGAGACCTGTGGCCAGGTGTGTAATCAGCCACGTGCCCGACTGCTGATGGACGAGGGAGACCTGACGTGGACGATGGTGGGTGATCGATGACAGAGGGATCCATGTGCTGGAAGACAACTCGGCCACAAAAATGGTGAAATCTCGATGCTCCTGACAACATGGAGGAAACTATAGAGCATCTTGCTGACTGAGATAATGAAGAAGGAGAAAGGCTTCAAATATTGGACGATTTCACTTATATTTGGACACAGAAACAATGCAAATGAACTGATAAAAATAAATCACGACACACCTGATCGGGAAGGGAGGTGAGACGGCAGCAGCATGAGGGGCCAGTGGTGGAACATTTGTTGTTTGATTATCCTCTCCTTCCTTTCTTTGTTCTGCTTGCATTTGTTTAACAAAAAGTAAAACAGGAATGATAAAGTTAACTATCAGTGACTTAACTCTAAGCCACAGTAAGTTAGAGTAAAGAGCAGAAAAAACAAAAATAAAGATAAAAGCGGAAATTAAATAGAAAACACAGTGTTAAGAAAAATCAGTCAAAAAGCGCTATTCTTTAAGGACTAATAAAATGCATCAACCCGAGTGAATATAACCAAGGGGACAAAGCAAAAGACCCACAGAAACGGGAAAGGACACATCATGACAGATCAGTGGCCAAGAAAGGGGTTAAGAGGAGAGAGAACAACTTTATATCATCAACTAATAAATTCATTAAAACGGACAACTTTCTTGAAAGACACAACTCATGACAACTACCACAGGAGAAAAATCGTCCCCGCAAACGTCTGGCGCTCCTCCCCAGATCCAGCGAGGAAAGCAAATCCAGAATCACGGCTTCACGTCAAAGCGTCACCGGGACTTCCCAACGCTTCAGAGGACAAATAATACAAACGGCACAAACTCCTTGAATTTGTTGTGAGCTCAGTTAACCTAATTCCAGCGAGAACAACTCAGAAAAGGGGCGGGGCACATGGGGGCGGGGCGAGGCCACGTGGGGGTGGGGCAGGGCCTGTGGGCGGGGCCACGTGGGCGGGGCCGGCGGGGGCGGGGCCGCTTCCTGGACAGCAAGGCACCGGGCAGTGTCTTGCTGGTCAGCGGCCAGGGCTGGAGGGTGCGCAGGACAGCAGGCCCGCAGAGGTCGGTGACTGACAAGAGCACAGACTGTGGGAAAGAGGAGCTGAGGTGGACACCCCACATCTGAGCAGTTAGAACCGTAGTAAGGAAACTCCATCCCAGCCGGTGCAGAGCCGGGACTCGAAGAGCAGTATGTGCGGTACTGGGGGGATCTAAAACAAAGGCTCGCTGAGGCTGTTTCTCCAGGTCCTTAATCACAGTTGCTCTCAACTGAACGTCGGTACCTCAAACACGCATTCACCCTGCTCCGTGTGAGAGTGCGGCCAGCTGGGCCTGCAGGAGGCGAAGCCACTGTGAGCGAGCTGGTGAGGCTCCGCCGCAAACGAGAAGCACGCGGTGGGAGCTGCGTCTGCACACGGACTGGACACACGGACATGGACAGGAGCCACTGCAGGCGCCCTGTCCTGGACCCCCCAAGGCCATCCGTTCTGTCGGAGCTGACGGAATGTTCTGAGACAACAGGGCGGGAACAGCTCAGTGACTTTCCTTCTAACGCTTCTGGGAAAGAAAGTGTGAAACCGAGAATGAGCGTCTGATAACCATCCACGGAGAACACTCAGGGAGACACTTAGATGGCGGAACACCCGGGGCAGACCGTCTGCAGCTCGCCCAGGGACAGAGCGCACACCCGGGGACAGGCCACACACCTGGGGATAGACAGCTCGCTCAGGGCCACCGTCTGCAGCACTAGGAGCCCCGTGAGGACAGCCACCTGCCCACTTGCCCTTCCGTCTTCCCTGGCGGCATCACAATTTAATTTATTCCAGCAGAAACTGCAGCTAACAGAAGCAAGCCTTTCCCTGGGTTCACACCTGAAATGTCCCTGATCCCAGAAGTGGCGCTTTGAAGGGAGTCAATTAGCAGGTGGCCAGAGTCCGACCTCAGCTCCTGACCACCAGGGCAGAACCCGAGGATGATCGGGTCACCTCCCAGGAAAACCACCTTTGCTCGGCGTGCCTTCGCTTCTCTGGGAAGTCCTGATGGGCAGACACCCGCTGGAAAGACAGAGGCCAGTCCATGCAGACTGAGCATCTCCTCATCCACATCTCCAGTCGACCTTCCCTGCCCACAGTTTCCTGACCCCATGCCCACCAGACACCCCTGCCCAGGGCACTCAGGCGCCTGCAGCCCCGAGCTCTGGCTGCCATTGCTACATGGAAACCAGGGTGGCAGCTTTCCATCCCAGCTGACCTTCAGCCCTTCACTTATGTTAGCAGATGGCTCAAAGCACCACCCTAGTTCCCAGCTCTACACATGCTTCATTGTCGCTCCTCGGGTAGAGGGTGTTAGTGTCTCCACCGTTTTGCGAATGTGGACAAGTGCCTGCGTCTTCGATGGCATTCAGAGAATGCCCAGCATTGGGGCCATTCTTGTCGGTCACCCCGCCACTGTTGGGACTGCCCTGCGCTCTTGAGCACAGACGCTCCTCCGGCAGCTGCTGGGCGTGGGACCCCCAGTGCGCGCACTGGGAGAGCTGCAGACCTACCAGGAGAGCCCACGCACAGGGTCTTTCCAGCCGAAACCCCGCTGCAGGAAGTTCAGCGGTGGGAGTTTTAAAGCTGATTTAAATATGAAATGTAATCATTTTTGACCCCATTAAAGAGGACAGGCCCCTCTGGAGCACCCCGTACCCATGGCAGGCGTCCAACCGCAGACACCCCTGCCCTCCACCCTCGCACAATAGCAGGCCCTCCTCTGTCAGCAAGAGAAGGAGGAGGCTCACAAGAAAGGGGCGCTGGTCACTGAGGAGGAGCTGCAGGGCAGCCCCACAGCTCCCTAGACACACGGCCCTGCACCCACTGCACCACAGAACCGTCCTCCGCAAGGCAGAGCTGAGGGCGGAAGGTCCCTGAGCCGACCTGGTGACCTGCAGACCCCACGGTGAT
This sequence comes from Solenodon paradoxus, assembly GCA_004363575.1. NCBI lineage: Eukaryota > Metazoa > Chordata > Mammalia > Eulipotyphla > Solenodontidae > Solenodon > Solenodon paradoxus. The sequence goes on from RJWH01008479.1 coordinate 24,491, forward strand.
GGTCAGAGCCGTGCAGCAGGCTCACGGGTAGGTGAGTGAGACAGCACACGTCTCCCTGCCCTAAAATCCGTTCTCAGAGTGCTGCCTGATGCTCTGTCCCAAGGTCCACCCTTGGTGCCAGGGGGTGGCTGGGGACAGCGCTCTCGGGAATGCAATTTTGGGAGGCAGCCCAGGGCCATGGAAATGTCACTTCCAGGGATGGCATTTTGGTTTTTCTGGCCTTTTGTTGGAGACTCGTGAGCAGAGGCTCGGCCCCGCAAGGCCCCATTTCTTTCAGATGTCAGCTCACAGACACGGTTGTCGGGGCCCTGAGGACGGGGTGTGGGTGGGTCAAGGGGCCACCACTGTGACATCTCGGGGGTCAGTGCAACAGACTAAACTGTGCCCCCAAATCAGTATGCTGAGCCCCTCAGCGTGGCCACATCTGGAGCAGGGTCTGGAGGGCGGTGATTAAATGGGCCAGGTGAGGGGTGACAGTCCCATGAGTCTGGGGCCCTGGAAGGAGGAGGCAGAGGCCCCAGGATGTGACAGCACAGGAGCCAGCGGGTGGGGACAGGCAGAGGAGGCTGTTCCGGGTGTCAGCCCAGGGGTGAGGTGTCATCCACATGTCTGGGGGGACTCGCAGAGTCAACATGCACACCACACTGCTTGGAACACTGGGGTGGGGATGGGGGCTCAAGACGCCACAGCCCCATCACGCCGGGTGGATCATGTGGCCAGCAGACATTATCAAGCAAGATGACCAAACCCTGAACAAAATAACCTTCAGCGCCCTGACCTGGTCGCTTCTACTAAGTTCTTATATGTGACGAGCACTGGCTTCCAATGTCTCGAGTCCCTGGGTGCTGAGCTGGGCCTCACACTGTCAGTGGACAAGAGGAAACATGCCTGTTGGTGGTACAAGCTCAGGTGTGCTTGGGAGACCCCGGGGGGACACAGGGTCTGTCCAGGAGGGCTTCAAGCTTGTGTCCCAAGGTTGCAAGGCCCAATTTACAAACCCGCCTCCATAAACAGACTCATTTTAGGGGCTGGATCCATGTGCTGGTCCAGGGCAGGCGGACCTGCAGGAGAGGGAGAAGGAGAGGAGGAGACAGCTCCTCGTCCTCATCCTCTTCCTTTTCCTCAGAGGACAGAGGGGATTCTCAGATGACTCAAGCAAGTTTCTGTAGCCCGCTGGGAAAAGACTTGGTCTGGAGTCGAGAAAGGGATGAGACCTTGACCTGAACAGCCTGGTCGGTGCGGGGTGCTCGCGGGTCTGTGCCAGGAGAGGACAAGTGCACGGCAGGACATCTAGCCGCTGCCCTGGCTGGAGAGGGTGGTGTACACAGCCTCCCTGCTCTCTGGCCAACGCCAGGGCTCCGTGCCTCCAGCCTTGAGAGCTGGTTCATCTTCATGACCGTCTCCTTACGTGCTTTTCTGTGAAAATGTAACCAAAGCAAAGAGACTGGGTCCCGTGTGTGCACTCGCATGTCCATGATGACATGTCTTTTAATGCCGGGCTCATACTCTCTACTAAGACAAGAGGGATTATGAATCCGTTAAAATGGCAACTCCAAAGTTATGCCCATGTCTCCACAAGGGATCAGGGCAGCGAAGTAGTTCAGCGGTAAAATTCAGTTGAACTGTTCAGCGTGACACTTCAGCCGTAACAGTTCTGCTGTGGGAGCTCAGGCGAAAGTTTATCTGTAACGGTTCTGCTGTGGCAGAGCAGTGGAAACAGTTCTGTCTCCTACAGAGACAAATCATGACCTTGTGTCATAATGTCAGCACATAAAAAAGGGGTCAGAAAGCAGGACAGATGCCGTGAGTACTGCTCAGCAGGCTAAGCACAAATGCCTGTCATGTGCGGGGAAACCGCCAAAGACCTTCCCGTGGTAAAAGTCTGTGGTCGTGAGAATCAAGTGCCTGTGGCCACTAACCACGCGAGTCTGCCCCGGGGGGTCAGTCGTCCGTCGAAACAGAACCCAGCCTGCTGTGTGGCTCCTGGACCTGTCAGCCTGGTCCACCAAACACGGACACTGCAGTCCAGTCACAGTTTCTGCACACACCCTCAGATGTGTGAAATAACCATAGCAGGAGACACATTAGTGGTGCTAAAGACAGACGGCAAGTCAGTCTGCAGGAAGAGCGATGCCTGGGAAGGCGCAGAGGAAGGAACCACGTGCTCGGAGACACAGCCCTGCTCCTCTGGCAGCTCCCCTGCGGCCCCGCCCACATGGCCGGCCCCGCCCATTCTGCCAGCCCCTCCCATGCTGACAGCCCCACCAATCACTGTCGGCCCTGCCCACGCCGCCAGCCCCGCCCATCAGTCAGCCACACCCCCAAGCTCAAGCCTGCCCACCGACAGCCCCGCCCACACCTTCCTGCCCCCCCCTTCCCCAATGCTGGCCCCACTGAGTCCCAGCTGCTTAGCCAAACCACAGGGCCGACATCGTTGCCTTGCAAACTTTTGCTTTCAAATGTCTAAAATCTTCCATTTCAGTCATTTACATATGAGGCAAACACATGATGCCTTCAAGCCTGAAATGGACAAATAAATCAAAGTGCATTCATAATAAAATCACCATTTCTGTTATATTTAATAAAGCATTAAAACATAAATCACCTTGCTTTCAGATTAGATTTAAATCAGAGTAGACAGCAGCAAGAACCCATATTTTTCAGAATCTAGTTGGTTTAATTTGCATGATATAATTGGAAGTAAGTGGTTACAGTGAATTCAAACAAAATTGAGGGCCATTTATTCTTGCACAGTTCATAGAATGTAGAGACATACAACAGTACTACCTGTAATTGGCTGGAAAACAAGTGAAATGCTGTTGTGGGAGACTCTTTCAGGTGCTGGGAGAAACTTGTGTGTTGTACAGGAAAGCATTTGATCGAGAGCTCGTGCAATTTCAGTTCTCACCTGGTTCTCGCCAGAATATTCTGAAGCCTCACCGTCCGGCTAGAGAACAGTTTCTAACTCTCGGACTCGTGATTAAACCGTGAAAGGATACAGGATGTGCCCAGGGGTGTCACCCCGTCATGTCCGAGGCCACATAGTGCCAGAGAAAGATTCAAAGTCGACTGGAGACAAATGACCCACGTGTCCAGTGCTGCAGACGTGAGACCAGAACGCGGGCAGACAAGGGTGCTGGTGAATGGTGCCGGGGAGACTGTCTGAGACGGCCCAGGGGCGAGGTCCCGGCTGGCGGCCCTGCAGTGTGAGGCACGTGACCAGGACAGAAGACCCCCGTGGGGCTCACACAGACCTTGAGGTGCCAGGGAGCCCTGGCTGTGACATATGTGCTTCAAAACCGACGGAGACACTGGGGGCTGAGTCGAGTAGCTCCAAGCTGCAGCTCTGTGTGCATGTGATGCTTTACCGGCAGCTGACATGGCTAGAAAACACGGTCAGAATACTCCACTCTCCACAGCTGATGAAATGATGAAATGATGGCATATGTGCTATGAACAACTGCTGAACACACGTGGCTCATGGTGCACGTCCAAGTCCGAAAACAGCAGAGAGCCCCGTCCTGGTTGCGGCAGGGGCCCGGCGGTGAGCGCTGGGGTGCAGAGGACACATCTCCCTCCTGGTCCTCGGGGCTGGGGCAGCAGAGGACACGTCTCCCTCCTTGACTGCACCACAGACCCACACGGGAGCGTCTGGTCATCCATTTGGGTCAAGAATGAAGACCATCTGCTAGCCTTCCCTTCCCTGAGGATCCGGTGGGGGACGCAGGTGTGTTGGAGCTCAGACACGCGGGGACACCAGACCGGACAGAGCGCGGATGTTGTGTTAATGTCATGGCACCTCCTCTGGTAAGACAAGAAAAATAACATCCTACTCTACCGGCGGGAGCATTTTATTAGTTGTTATGTTCTTTGGTCCAAAGGAAAGACTTTTAATAAAAATATTAATTTCATACAAATGGGAGAGACCAGACTGGTATACTAAGTGAAGGTGGCTTAGCCCCTAACACTGCTGTCTGCCAGCACTGGGGTCAGAGGGGACAGAGACAGGCAGGGACAGAGGCTGAGAGCGCAGGTCAGGGGACGAGCATGAACCCAGTTCTGTTTCTGTTTGTTCTGAACACAGGAAACACAGCTCCTAAGTTGACCTTGAACCACCAGGGTCTGAACCACGCGGGTCCCCTGTATGCACGGTTTTCCTGTAAGAACAGCGGGACAGAGGCCCCCCGCCCCCGAAGCCTCACCCTCAGGACCCATCTCGTCCCTCCCGCCGCGAGCCTGAGAGAGTGACGGTGTCGGCACTGACTAGGAAAGTCTCCTGTCCTGGGAGTTGAGGCGGCGCACTCTAAACAAACCACTTACGGTGCTGCGTGAGGTGGCTTCCTCGTTTGTCATCTAGAGCTTGATTGCTGAAACAGTCATTCTCTACCAGATACACAGCCTCTTCTCAGCCCTGGGCTGTCGAATTTCGCCCAAGTGGGCACAGCAGAGGGAGAGAGCTCAGACATGCTGACGGGGGATGTGACCAGGTGTGTGTGGCAGCGTCTGCCCCTTCCCCTGGGTCTGCAGTGAGCAGGTTCTCCAACTGGAGGGAAAGGCTGCTGAGCCGTCAGCCTCCAGGGTCTTTTCTCCAGTCCAGGTCCCCGAGGTCCCTTACTACGGCCGTGTCCCATGCTTGGCCACCTCGCTGAGACTTAGCCATGTACATGTCCTGAGGCCCAGAGGCTCTTGGCTGACGGAGAAGTACTCTGGACAGTTTGTCCATGACCCTGTGCCCCGCTCCTGGGCGCAGGCCTCGCTGACTCCATCCAGAGGCCACACACAGGACATGAGAGTCCCTCTGGGGACGTGACGGCAGGACTGCTCCTCCCTGATGTGACCAACTGCAGTACAAGTGCCCCAAGCGGTGTCCTCACTTGTAAATGCCCAAGAGGCGGCCTCATTCCTCCGCGAACACACATCTGTCCCCATGGCGCAGCTGCCAGGAGGCACATCGCTGGGTGGTGGGAGGGTCCCCAGGCAGGACTCAGCCCCACATGGCTCAGGCTCTGGCCCCTACCTCCCGGAATTCCTGTCTGGACAGCCCTCTAACTGCATTCCTGTTGCTGAAATCCCGGCTGCACCTTCATTACAGGACCTGAGTGCACGTCTGCTGTCCTCAAGTGCGCCACAGAGCGCGCGTGGCGCCTGGCAGGGCGCTGACCGGCCCTCCTAGGCAGCTCTGCCCACTCAGACTAGGAGAAACCACGTTGAAGCAGCTGGACACCCGGGAAGGACAAGCCGCTGATGGATAACCCGACGTCGCTAGGTCCATGCTGCACACGGGGACACAGCCATGCTGCCCAAGGACTCACCCCACAGGGGTCTGGAATGGCAAGGCGGCATCTCCATGGAAACGGGCAGCCCAGTCCGAGGGCAAGAGACAGTCAAGGGCTGGAGAGTGTCTGCCTCAGCAGAAGACAGAGAAGCCCTGGAAGGGCGAGTTTACCCAGAAACACAAAGGGACGTTCATACTCTGCGGCGCTTGGTTTCCCCGCGAATGCCCGCTCCCCCGCTTCACCGTCACCCAGCAACACCCAGCTCGGTGGCTCAGGGCAGAAGCTGCTGTGGGGGTCACAGCAAAGTCAAAATGCCTAAAGTCACCTGCGGCCACAGGAAGTGTGGGTCACCCTGGGGTCACCGCA